>VOQK01014078.1:32489-42613 GCA_015052645.1 Benitochromis conjunctus
CATAAAGAATTTTCTTCACACTTACCAGCATCTAGCCACCCACTGTAGGTTCTGATTAAGCCATTCTTGCTTATGTATTTAATTATTTTCCTTTGTTTGATTTGTGTATTGAAGTAATGCTCTGGAGCTAGAACATGTTCTGTTTTATTAATTTCCTTCTTTGTTCGACTTCTCTTTCTCATCCTGTCACATCGTACTTGAAATATTGTCAGAAAAAGCAAAAACGACTCTATAGACGAACCAAACGGGACAGCAACTCAGAAGAGACATATCCAGAGGTGATGCTAGTGAACATAATGTGCATCTACATACACAGACACATTTATATATTATAAATACACACCCACACACACATATCTAAAAAGAAAGAAATAAAACAGGGAGGGGAGAGGATACCAAGCATATCTAATGAGAAGATGGACGAGTCTTGGGAGAGCAGGTGATTATTTTGACTTCTCAAGTTCTGAATCGCTCCCAGATCTGATTAGAGAGAGTCGGTCCAGAACACGGCAAGCACCAACAAAACTAGCCCCCAGACCCTGAGGAGGGAGCCTGTTTATCAGGTGGCCATTGGTCAATTCATTTTTACTTTTATTTGCTTGTTTATTTATTCATTTATTAAGCGTTATTTATAATGCTGACCTGCCAAAAGTGCCTTTCCTACCTATCCTCCTCTAACGGATTTATTAGCTTGGTTTGAGTTCTAATCAAAGTCTGCCAATTTAATAGGGCAGAGAGACAAGGATTAAAAGAAAAAAGCCAAAACAACAAGAACAAACAACTTATTATTGCTCTCAGAACACCCCTGGCCTCAGTCAAGCACTTTTGGACCCTGATCACCGAACAGCTTTCTTACTTGCTAGGCTGCCGCATCCCACTATCTCAACAACTGTGCTTCTAGACAACTTGTCATCTTTTCATCGACATGCTCCCAATGCCAGTGTTCCCCATTACAGCCCTAACTATTGCTAAAGGTCACATTTTAGGATAAACATTGTGCAATGTAGTGTATGTTTATGAATTGGTATGAACACAAGTGCATATAATATTCCAAACCCTCAACTAATCTACATATTATTATTGTTATTATTATTATTGTTGTTATTATTATTGTTATTATTATTATTATTATTATTATTATTATGGATATATAGAATAGAATAGTCCTTGTACATGTACAACAAAATTGTACACTACATGTGTGTGTGCGTATATATGAGGATATATGTATTTATATAGGTATGCATATGTATGTGTGTGTATGTATGTATATATACCACAAAAAAGCACTTTTTGATTCCTAAAGCTCCTTTAAAAAAATGTCAGTGTGGAAACAAGCTGAAAAGATTGAAGACAGACCGTCTTTCAGAAAGTGGGACGCTCAAGTTGAAATTCAATTATACAATTATTGTCAAGTGAAAAATACAATTTTAAATGTCATTTCTAGCAGGTTGATAAAGTACAAGTAGAACCTGTTTGGGTGTTTTTTGGTCAGAATGATGGAAAGAGGAGACAGGGATTAGAGGTCAGATGAAATGATGGGTGGGAAAAAAATAAATGCTTGCGAGAAAAGAGCGAGGGAGGAGCAGCTATGTGGGCAACAACAGAGACGTATGGCTGCGGCTGATAGTTGCTATCAGCAGCCGACACGCTCCACAAAACAACCATTGCAGAGATAAAGGCAGCAGGAGGTTTTGTGCTATAGATCAGCGCACATATTCATGCTCACACGCGTCAAATGATGCGCACAAACGCAACACTATAGGCACTAACACATAAGGCTGGACATACTGTATGCATGCAGCAGCTCTAGCTTATCTCTGTTGTAAATCTGCAGCATCTGCAGCGTCGTTGCGAACACTCGGGGTATTAATGTGACCGGCTCTTCAGCTCATACTGGTCACCAATTTCCTGGGAGCGTGCTCAGCCAACCAAATTCTGGGCACACACTCACATACGCAGACGGATGGAGTGTAGTGAGGGGTACTGGAGGGAGTTAAGTCCTCTCAGACAGATGCTGAACAGACTAGCATAACAAAGAAAGCAAAGCTGCTTTTCTCATCTGTCCATCATACCCTGTTGTTCTCTTATCTTAGTTATCATTCCAGCTGGATTTTTGCCGCATCCCCCACCACCCCCCGATTCCCTTGCTTAGTATGTCTTCTCTTGTCCAGCTCTGCAGTGCTGTCTTGGACAAGTGCCTTTTCTTTTTCACTCCCCTCACCTGGAAATCTGCCTCACTGGGTCTTCCCTCCTCCCCCTTGCCTCCCTTTTGTCTGCTTGGATCTTAACAGCAGTTGTCATGTCGATGGATGACTGTTCACATCTTGTCATGTCTGAAACCCCACTGACACACACATGCTAACACACCACCCACCTCTCTCATCCTCCATATTTTTCCATCCTTACCCCTCTGCGCCATTTAATTCTTCTCTTTTATGTGTCTGGCATCCTCCAGGCAAACTCTGGATGGCTCTTATCTGTTGCAGTTGAACATCTGAGATCCACCCCAGAGCAAAGAGCGCCGGGATACGTAAATGCACACACACTCACATACAATGCACGCACAAAAAGACAGACAAATACATCAAATTCCAAAAAAGGATCAATTAAGGTAATTAAAGGCCAGATAGCGCACAAACACAGACACTGAAGTATACATCCACATGCAGACTAAGTCAGACACACAGTACATTACACTTGTACAACTACAAAATGCTTGTCAGTGTCTTAACTTTCTTTCTGTTCACTTCAACATAAAGTCTCCTCTGGGCATCTGTGCAGTAAAACCTCACATCCTTCTTCTGTGTGAATATTCAGTCCACTACGTCTCCAGGTTATAACGCTAACACAAATGAAATTCTGGCATTCTGAAAATGAGTAAAAGGTACATTCAACCTCGAGTCTATGGACTGAGAGAGTGTGTCTGTGTGTGCTTGTGCAGGGTTTCTTCAGTGAAGTTCTTTGAGAATCAATGCCGCTGGCACATAGTACAAACTTCTGGCCTTCATCTTTCACATCAACTCATTTGGACACCTCTTAAGTGCAAACCATAGCCCCTTTGAAGTCAGGACAAAGCAGGCGGGTAAGAGAAATGCATTTCTCACTTTCTTTCTGCAGGCAAACCTTTGTGTCTTTGCCTCTGCTTCTCCAAGATCCCTTCTTGAGCAATCTGCAGTTACCTTTTCCTTTCTGCCACACATGCTTTTTGGTCAAACTTGAAATAACTACAAAAAACTACAAGTAAATGCTAACTAGTAAACTACTAAAAGAGCCAGTGGGTTTTCATAGAAAACTATAAAGTTTGCTTAACATGATTTACTCCTAGACCCATAAACCTGTTTTTAGTTGAGCAAGTTTTGCATGTTAGCATGCTAACATGGTTGAGACCAACGACTGTATGGACGACATGGACGACACGACAGCATTTCCTCACATTGTGCAAAAGTGAAGACTAAATATGCCGCTTGTGGAGGCTGCCATACTGCACTTTTGGAGCCAGAGTCCGCACAGTAGTGACTTGAGGTAGAGGGACTGTGTCACGCTCCCGCCCACACACCCGGTGGACGACCGCGAACACGCCCCCTACACTTTTTAGGTAGCCCGGCTTTTTTTATTTTACTCTGACCCCAGTCCCATCCGCTAACTTGGAGGAGGTGGGGTTTATGACCTATACTCCAGCCAGACATGAGGGGGCGATAGAGACGTTTTGGCTTCAATTTTGGGAGCTGTTGCATGTCCATGTTTTATACAGTCATTGGTGGAGACTGATGGGTATGGTGGAGTTCTGCCTCTATTTGATCACAAACCAAAATGCTGGACAAACTGAAATATTAGCTGGATTGTGGAATCACTCAGCTTAATAAGACTGATCGTCTGGGGGCCACAAAGGTCTCTACCAATCCATCAAATAGCTATCAATAACTGTCAAGCTAGAAAACTGTGCAATCTCAGCATGGTGATGGTATAGGAGTTGAAGCATTACCAAAGTCAGGAGGCTTCATGTTGAAGGCCATTAATAAGTGTACAGAAGCCTATTTAACTTCAGTCCATCCAATACAGACCTCGGCAGTGTACAGCCCCTGGGCCACATCCAGCACCTACGTTGTCCCAGTGGGAGGCCAATGGGAAATTAGTATTGAAATGTAAATAAGTATACATCACGCAGTTTAATCAATTCCCCATCCATGGCTTACTGATTTTTAACATTTTGTGTAAAATAACAATATAACTTTGTTGCTTCTCTTTTAAATCCACTGCTATATTTTTTTATTTATGTACATAAAAACTGTAAATATGGTTTAGAATTAAGTTTTCAACAAGAAATGGACTTCAAAGTATTTATTTACTGAAGTCAATGTAAAGCCTGCTGCTTAGTTTGTGGAGAGCAGATTACTGTGCCACTATGAGACAGCCGAAACTTTGCAAAAGCAACAAGGACTTTTTACCAAGCTTTAGACATTGAGGGATGAATGTCAAAACCAGCTTTCTGATTTCTCACAAAATCACAAAAAGAGTAAGCCGTTCTCTGGTGGGGAGTTTATCAAAGAGTGTTTGGAGGACTCTGCTGTGTTAATATACCCCGAGAAAAAAAGGAAGCATTGGAGAACGTGTCCTCTCACGGTGAACTATAACAAGACAGATCGATTTGGAGGTTCAGCTGAAAAACTAAGAAGACAATTCTGACTCTTTCTTTGTGACTCTGGATGAGAGCTGTGATGTCTGTGATATAGACCAGTTACTTGTCTTTTCTATGTGGGATAATGAGCTGACAGAAATGCACAAATGACACGCAGTGGAGTAACGGCAAGCTTAGATAACCTGGGACTAAAATGGGAACAAAACAGGACTATTGATTGAATAGTGTTAAAATATTGGTGTTTTTACTGTTCCAATTTCACATTTTTATTGTCTAATTGTAACATATACTTTTACCACAAGCAGCTTATGAAGAAATAACATTAATATTGAGCATAATATTGAGGTGTGGCCTTGAAAAACAGCCCCAGTTCTCATGTTGTCACTTAGGAAAGTTAACTGCCCATCTTTGATCCAACATGACATTTCAGTTTAGACCAAATAGACTGTCCAACAGACAGAAAGACGATGCCTTCCTTTGAGCCTCTTGCCTGCATGGTAAAAATCTAAACTGTTTTCTTTAGTGGGCAAACTGTTAGAATTTGGTAGACAGACACCCTCTCTACTTGTAGGATTAGGCTTAAAACTTTCCTTTTTGATAAAAATCTTTAGTTAGGGTTGGATCATGTGACTCTGAACTATTCCTATGTTATGCTACAATAGGCTCAGGCCACTAAGGGATTTCTGAGAGTGCACTTATTAACATTACTTCTCCACTTTTCATTCCCCATGCATATATAAGCCACTACTGCACGTCATCAACTTTTGTCTTTTCTTTCCTGTAGTGTGTGTTTTGTCCTCGGGCTTTTTTTTCTCTTATCTTCTCCTCTATTCCTAACCAGTCTACCAACATTACATGGCTGGCCCCTCCTGAGCCTGGTTCTGCTGGAGTTTTCTTCCTGTTAAAAGGCAGTTCTTCCTTCCCACTGTCGCCAAGTGTTTATTTGTAGGGGACCATCTGATTGTTGGGGTTTTGCTGTCTAATATTGTAAGAGCTTTACATTAAAATATAAACCACCTTGAGGTGACTGTTGTTGTAGACTACATTAATAAAAATGAATTAAGATCAACTGCACTGAAAAAACAAGTCGCACCTGTGTCATGATACAAGCTTTCTGACCCCTGTGCCTTTATGTGATAACTTTCACAGCCACTTTTCTTTAACTTCTAAATCTTCTTTCATCGAATGAATGATTCCTGTTCAACTCAAAGATCCATAGTGACATCATCTTGAGTTTAGCTGTGCCTTAATAATAAAGACAGTATTTCTAATGTACAAAACATTTTAATCAGCCAACAAATTAGTCTACACTGTCAGCCCTGCCTATGCATAAGGCCCTGCTGTCAGCCCACTGCTACTAAAGTGCCTTTTTATCCCCTTTCCTGTCAGAGAAACCACAGACAATTATGTGTGTTTGTCAACAGGTCCTTATACTGTTGGATACAAATAACAGAGCAAAGCCACAGATGCAAACAGATAATCATCAGTGGAACACAATGAGGTTGGAAAGAGGAGAAAATCTGCCCGAAAGGCTTTATCGCCACCCTGACTTCAGCTGTCTGCTAATGTACTGCTGAAAACTAATTCTCCCTGTCCCTCTCCTCTTCTAATGAGCCAGGTGTTGTTTCTCTCCCTTCTGCCATGTCACTCTCTCGAGGAAGCCCTTCAGAGAGGAGCTGGTATTTTAAGTATGGAAGACTGCTGTGCTTCTTTTCTTACCCTAGAGCACCTAGAAGCTGTTTAAATGTGATACCTTCATATCATTCCACCAAATTGAATTGACTTTAGTGGGGAAAGAAAGGCAAGTGACCCACATTTGTGACACACTTAGTTGCTCGAGCGGAAATGGAACAGCGTAAGCAAAGGTGGGGGGGGAGTCCGTGAAAATTTTAGGGATGGGCGACGAAGTCACTGTTTGACAGAAGACATTCAAAATTCGCTCTATTTAATGGTCAAGAAAAACCGAGGTGACAGTTCACATCTGCAACGTAACCAATAAATAACAGTGTGATAGTGGATAATATGCATGGGTAGACGCTACACAAGTCGCAGAGGGTTACGGATTGGTTTAATGCGTTCTCTCGAGGTACATATTGTTCTTTTGTACTTTATTTGGCTTTGACGAGCTTATTTTTCTGCAAACTTTGATTCTGTTTGGAAATCTGTCTATGTAGAGATGTTAATAATGTGCAGTAAAGGCCAAAATTAGTCCCTCAGTGTGCTAGTAATAAGCTTTCTGGCACGAACATTTGGAAATGAAGAGACAGAAGCTAGATAATTGCTACAAAGTACAAAGGAATTCAGCCTAAAATGAAAAACAGCAGGGTAGCATGAAAACCCAGAACCCCCTAGCTGGTGTGAATTAGAGCTCTCTTAAACACCACAAGCTCATCTAATGCAATGAATGCAATTAGTTTCAATCAATAATACAAAGAAAAATCTATTTAAGGGGCGCAGATCTAAAGATTGGAGGCTTCTGAGAGTAAACACAAGACATGCAGCCCTTCCTCAACATCCTTGTAAATGATTACCGAGACCAGCTGACAAAAAAAAAAAAGCCCAACTCTTTGCTGTCTGTGATTATCTGTACTTACCATGCCAGTGAACATTCTACATCTGTATCTTTGAAATGGAGTTAAAACTGATTCTTTCCACTTATCCACTTAAGCAACTGGTCATTATGCGCAGGAAGCACTGGAAGTTGTTTGAAAGCAAAAAGCACATAATTGCCTCATTAACAAATGGGACATAAGTGTAAGCCATCCGTTGTCCCCGATTCTTGTAGCAAAATGCACTTTATTAAGGCCTTTCAGTAAAATATTAGTTAAGAGAGAGGAGGACAGAGGGAGGGGAGCGGGGAAAAGGAGAGAAAAAGCTCTTTTTACATATTGCTTATGTGCAGTGTTACATGTAAGAAGCTATGAGATCTGCACTGAGGATAAAGTGAATCTTGAAGGGCACGACACCTAAATTAAATCCTCGTGCAAGTTCGATCCGGACTGCGTAACAATCCACTGTTAAACGATCTATATTTTCTGTGTTCGGAAAGAAAGCCGAATGACAGAAGCAAACAGTTTAGAGTAACACTTTCCAGTAAGAGGACTCAAATTATCATACATTGATATACATGATGTCAAGTGATTAATTGATGTAAAACCTCCCAAACTTCATGCGTGCCTTTACGCAAGAACAACACATTAATTAATGAAACATCATCACAATTCATGAGTTATTAATAATCATCTTCCTTACAGTCACGTCTACAGTTTATCGGATGAGCAAACAAACTGAATGTTTGAATGTGTATTTTGCGAAATTCTATATTGCAAACCCGAAAATGTTAGTTGATTAATGGTTTTTCAGACATGAATACACGTTTGATTTTGTGATAATGCTACAAGGCAGAGAGGGTTTTTGTCCTTTGACAGTATTTTCTCTCAATTTTAACATCTTCTGTTAATGAATTTACTTCAAGATTAAGTAGTTGAGTGCCTTTAACAAATCACTTCAAGCATCACATGCTTGGAATATATTAATAAGTGACTGGAGAGCCCAAAGACAAATTGAAGCTATCTGTTTGGCAAGAGGCATCCATCCATTTTCTTCCGCTTATCCAATTCAGGGTCATGGGGGGAGCCCGACTTGGACCCTATCCAAGTTGTCATAGGCTGCGAGGCAGGATACACCCTAGAGAAGTTGTCAGGCCGCCCACCAGAGAGAGACAGAAAGCCACTAACACCTACAGACAATTTAGAATCATGGTTATAGACTTCTTATTGTTATTTTAATACACTAAAAAAGGGTTTACAATAGCTTTTGAATCTATTCTTTGAACAAACCACAAAAAAGCAGTAACAATAGGTATTCTACTAATGACTCTTCCACTAAGGCTTTGCCTTTTTGCCGATTTTACAACATTCAGGGGCAGAATGCAGCCATTTAAAATGTGCAGATTGTTATTCTTTTAATTTAAGGTCTCCTCCTTTTGGTCTCTGTATCAGCGCAGAAGAAAAGAGAAGATCAAGAGAATAGCAGAACATCATTTCCAGACAAACGTCTGATCCAAGCGGCACTGTCAGAAACCAAAATTATAAAGGAGCAAAGTTAAATGGTTCGCAGAAATAAGATTTATTCTCACTATGTCAAGCTTTTGGCTCGAAAAGAACGAAAGACCCATACAGTGAATATTTTTGTTACGTTAACACGACAACAAACCGATGGACAACATGAGGCCGTGCTCTGCTCCATTCAGGATGTCCCGTCGAAGCATGGGATGAAAACAGGAAGGAAATGTGTTCTCTTACTGAGCGCTTGTCTACAGTGGGACTTCAAAGTCTTTTGGCTGAATGCCTTTATTTGAAAGGGCTCCCTGAGGAAAGCAGCCACCTGGCTTGGAACACTGATGGCAGTCATATCACAGCAGCAGGGGGGTTTTGAGTACTTTGCAGTATCAAAAAACAAGCTGCATGGATTGGATTGTCATGGCAACTGGGCTGGGTTAGTGTTTGAAGTGGAAGGAAGAGAAATGCAGAAGAAAAAAGAAAGAGAGAGAGTGTTAGTGTGTCTCTACAATATTAGAAGTAACAGTGTAATATCTAACCTATAGGTTCTTGGATGTGAGTGATTCAGTGTAATTAAACCCATCATGGTCAGTTATCAAGAAATTTAAGCCATCCCTTATCATCCTACACCAAAAGAAAGGGGTCTAAAAGCTATTGTGGCCGACTGTAAGTTCTGACTACACGACATATAGAACAACACACACGCCACGGTTCTCCATACTTTTTATTGACCAGTCTCACAAAAGTCAATGTCCATCTGTAATCTGATTAAGAAACGCTCTAGTGGGCGACTGTGTGCAGAATCGCTCACATCGATGTCCATTTAGCTATAAGAGAAAAAAAAAAAACTCTTTTATGCAAGTTCTACTCACAGTATTTTCAACAGCATTTATCTCCATATTTGAGGGAACATAATTGCTTAGATATGAGTGGATCAGCTGAGTTGGTACATTTACGTTTTCTTTTGTTCACCTGCTTTTTTTCTCAGTAGGTCAAATTAAGAGAAAAAGAGAGCGACTCTACATAACATGCAGAACAATTACATCCAAGCACCCGTGCCCTGGTGAGAAAAAAAAGCCCTGTATCAACAAGGAATAAAAAACAAGCCCATGATTCACATGAGTAAAGGCTTTCGTATCCTTAAACATACTTGTCATATACAGTCAGCAGCCGATGAATAAATTAGTAAAGTAGTCCACAGTGACAAAGCCAGTACCACAAACCCTGCCTGTTTCATGCCTATGTTTTTATGAGACATATTTTGTAGCTGGACTCAAAAATGAAGCAAAACACATCCACTAGTTTTTTGCTGCTTAAATCAAACAGAAGAACGACTAAAAATGAAACTAAACATCAACAGAAAGGCAAAGGGTTTTTTTTTTTTTTTAAAGTAAACCAACTGGTGTAAAATTGATGTTTTGCAC
>VOQK01014081.1:24911-38367 GCA_015052645.1 Benitochromis conjunctus
TGGTTTCATTTGTGATGGGCAGCCCTGGGCTGCCATGGTGCTTGGTGGGTAATGGATATTACTCCATGGAGCCCATGGTCCTTCCTGAGGATTGTGGCATGATGTCAGTCACATGCTGATAAAGGACTGGTTTAGCATGTGATCTTCTAATTGTCCAGGTTAGGATTCAGTGAGAGTAATTTGATCCTTCTTCTAAGTCTGAAGGGCCCAACCTGTTTTCCTGCACTGAAGAATTCATGTCTGATTGAATAACGTGCTTTTTTTCTGTTGGTTTGTTTTTTATATACAAAGACATGCGTTTCATTTGTAATACATTTACGTGTGTTTAATTTATTTGACTACCTACCTAAGAGGCCTTTAAGTTTGTCAGTGTAGAAATGTATTTCTTGTCACTGACTAATATGTGGAAGGGCTGAAAAATGGGTCACAGGACGCTAGACCTCTCAAGGTCTAGCGTCTTTTTAATGCAATTTAAGTCTTCTGTGGCATAACTCTGGATAAGAGAGATGGGAAAACTGCAACAATAACAGGAAACACAAGGAAATAACTGTACGTCGTAGCGCTGGCCAAGACAAACAAGCAAGATCAGTACTCCAAGAGACTTGGATAAATGGGCAAAATTAGAAGACAGATGTGCACAAGATAAGGCCAGGCAGATTTTCTCTTTTCTTCCTCTTGAAACAGCACTGATGTTCGTGTGAGAAAATTGTCTCGGTCTCTTATTCTAAAAGTATACGTGGCATTAGACTACCCAAAATCCTTTAAATGAAAGTTCTGATAAACCGTCCTTGGTAAAAGAGGAAACTAAACCCATTCATCACTTTTGTAAATGGCATGAAAACAGAGCAACAAAAAATCTCAAACGGAGGGTGATTGTGTATTCAAGGCAAGGTTAGAATTATCTTCATCCCCAAATCGCAAGATTATCAGGCCACATCTGTTGGCTATTGACTGGCTGCATATGTTCTAATCATGATGTGAAGAGTAATTACCATTATGGAGCTTTGTGAATGTGTGAAGGAAAGACAGCAAGGTTCCACATTCCACAGGGCCAGTTGAAAGAGTTAAGAGTGACAGATCTTTGGAAATGTCACCCCAAAAATGTCTCATGATGCCCACATAATAAGAAACAGAAGGAGTGGTTGTGTGTTTCTGTCTTGGAGTGTTTGAAAGAGAGTGGACTGAGTGGAGAGTTAAGGCTGCTGAGATGTGTTGTTTACATTGTGTTGAGTGTTTTGATTGTGTGTGTGTGTGTGTTTGCGTGTGAGTGTGTGTGCAGTGTGTCTGTATGGACGCAGGTTTTTGTCAATTTCAAGGTATCACATTTGAAAGCAGAGCACATAAACACGTTTTTATGCTTTATGATTTTGCACTTATATCTCCTCTCCTCTCCTTTCCTCTTCTCTTCTCTCCTCTCCTTGGCTCTTAGATGGACAACCCCTGCAATTTGACTTAATCCATATTGACTGCTCTTCAATGACCTCACTCCATAGGGTCCAGCACTGAGGATTTACTCTGAGAAAACCAATCTAAACAACCTGATTTAACTTCTTTTCCTCAGTATGACTGCGTGCGTGTGTGTGTGCGTGTGTGTGTGTGTGTAAAGCAGAGAAATATATTGAGGTAGAAACTGTAGATGTAGAAAATGTGGTGGAGCTCCCTATTTGTACCTAAGTAAAGCTTTTTGCTGTCATGTCTGTAACATGATGAATGGGAGAAAGATGTAAAGTCAGAGATAAACCAAAGCCCCAGTGACTCCGTGGGAGCCTCACAGCCAAGCCATAAAATCCTTCTCTCTTTTCATAACCAGTCGTTAGCTCCATACATGCAGGCCTGTCTATACATATATTTTAACAGCAGGTTCAACGGCGGAAGGGGTGGGTGGGTTATAATGTCAGCTGCATACAGACAAGCTGCGCACACAGACAATCACGCACAGAAAGAGAAAATTGTAAGGATATTGTGCGCACATACTAATTGTTTTTCACCCACAGGCTGACTCTCCTCAATATATGTTGTCCGTGAGCACGTGGTGCACACACTTGCTGTTTGCCCATTTCTGCGTTAGTGTAATTTGGAATATGTACATATAAAGAAACACATCTCTGTCTGTGTGTGTGTGTGTGTGTGTGTGTGCGTGCGCGTGTGTGCGTGTGTGCGCGCGCCCTGATTACATTTGGGTGTGCGTTCGTAGCATTTCTTGTGTATAAGTTGTACCACCAGCTGGGTCAATTTCTGTCTCTTTGCTTAATTAATGGTTTGCCTCTGGCACCACTGTGCAGAGAGCTCCGCTCTGTCTGCTCCAGCAGCTTTCTGCACAATCTGCACTGTGTACACACAAACAATATATCCCTGTGATGTGTGCACATACCCCAACAGGTGCATAGGCACCATGTAGAATGACTTGAAGAACAGCAGCAGTGAATCTCTCACATTGCTTTCCACTTAGAAAAAAAGGTAAAAACAAAAGAAAAAAAGAAAAACATTTGACTGCCACCTAAACTTATGGACTTTTTTCTATGTGGAAAAGTACAGAATTGAGAAAATGTGTGAATTTTTTTTTCTGTTTCACTCAAGCTTGGGTAAGAAATAGACGGCATTGTGAAAACTCTGTAAAAATTCAGAATTTAATGGCATTTTAAGGTCTTAGATCATATCCTTCCTTGTGACTGTTTTTCACAGACCCTCCCTCTTTATCTAACCTTTTGTCCTTATTTGTTGGCCTGCCAGAACAATGACCTCTCTACCCTCGTCAATCTGTCCTCTGGTATTCTCCCATAGCCCTGTGATGCGGATGCAGCCCTTGTCGGACTATTCATGCATTCTGCCCTTGTAAGAGGCAGGCATCTGATTCACCACGATTGCAGAAAGCACCAGAGATCCCATTCAGGGTGGTTTTCTTTTTCCCATGCAGTGTTATTAAGATGCATATGTTTAATTTATGATCGGAAACTTTCAAAGGGGATCCTCTGTCTCAGAGTTGAGCTTTGTCCATATCTTCCATATATATTGCCTCATTCTCTGTCTCGCTCCATTTTCTTATCCCCTTTATCTTGCAAGTGTTGTCATGCCATAGCAGACTCTTGAAGAGAGGATACCCACATGCATGGCAGCACACACACAACACACGCACATTCTTGTGTAACAAGTACTTTTGTGAGTGAAGTGAAGTGAACAGCCACACAAGGACTACGGGACTCTCAGAGCACAGGGAGGAGAATCCACAGCTGATTCTAGTTAATACCAGAAAAACAACATTTGACGTGGCATGTCTGATGTGCCATTGTTTTACAGGCACAGAGAGCCAGTCTGAAATATATCCATTGTCAATGGATGGATACACAATGGAACAGCCATAACTCTCTCTCAGGTTTGTCAGCCTGCAATCTGTCTGCACGGGTCTGGCCCGGGAAATAATAAGAGAAAAGCCAGCAAAGTATAAAGCAGGAGATAACGGAGTGTAATAGATAGAGGTAATATTGTAGCATAGGATTAGTGCTCAGCAATAATGAAAATGTATGTGTTTTAATAAAAAATTATCTCAGAAAGGATAGAGGTCAAAGTTCTTTGTCTGCAGAAAAAACCCTCCAAATTAAAAAAAAAAAGTCTGATTCTGTGGCTTAAAGACTGTAACGTTTTTTTTTTTCCAAATAGGTGTGAAATGAGCCTTGAGCACCTGCGACTATCCAAACCTGGGTAAGGGGTCACTCACAGGATAGCAGGACATCTTCACAATCTGCTTCACAGTAAAAACCTCCTGTAAGACGAATGCTGGAAAACTCTGGCATGGCTGTCAAACGACCAGTAAATTGTAAAAAAGGAAGATATCTGAAATCCATGTTGTCATAAAATAAATTCAGAACCATAAAGAATGAAGTTGTTGCGGACACGGGCAGAAAAACTGGTGTAAGACACATGTTCAGTTAGAGGGTGGAGACCATCTCAGAGCCACCCTGCACAAAAATTACAGGTCTTTCGATTTGTGGTGAACTTGGTTTGGCATCAGATTTAACCAAAGCGCTGCCATGTTGTTTCGTAAAACTACTGGCGCAAGTTGTAGGAGAGCGTGTGGTGACCCAAACAAATGTGGACTGGTAAACAGTGGCTGATGAGAGAAGAAAAGGGACTTGCTTCCTTTGCTTTTAATTCTCAGAGACAATAATAATACAAATTTATAGGGGAAAAAACAGACAGACACTTTTTTTAGCCGACCAAATTACAAACTTTGTCCTTCCTTTTTTTTTTTGGGCAAGGACACTTTCTTTATTTCAAAAATATCATGGCAGCAGCAGTCTGAATGATTAAAGGGTTTAAAAGTGCTTTGTGTTGTGCATAAGCAGAGCAGAATGTGTGTGGGTGAATGATGACCCCATTACTGCATCATATATGTTGTTTTAAATTACCAATTACCACACAGCGTGTACTTCTGCCACAAATGTTAAAAAGTCACTGTGTGACTTGCATAATTAATCGCCCTGTTTCCTGCGGTAGGCAGTTCATCTCTCTCTCCTGAAGCTCCGTTCTTTGGATCTGCCATTCTCCCCTCCCTCCCCTCTTCATCACAGGGCCTCGAGGCCTGCAGTGGTGTGCAAATCCATTGGAGAGCTGTCACTGTTGCCTGTGTTCCTGCCTCACCAGTGGCAGGTGGTCCCATGTCCCGCCTGGGGCAAAGAAGTGAGAAAGAGAGGAAGAAGGAAAGACAGATGTTGAAAGAAAGGAGCGAAAGAGGCCAGTGAGCTATTGCTACAGCTATGAAAGTGTACTTTCTTAATGGGTGGCAGCTAGAGCGCAAGATACGCTTGTGCTCATTTATCTTTGAAAATGTTTCATCCATCTCCTTTCAACACAGCTTTTCCTTGAGATTTTTGACTGACTGACATAAAGGTGAAGGATCTGTTTTGTTTCACCGCTGCTTATACATGACACATGCCACAGAGATGGCCCATGTGAGGCTCATTTACTCATCATACACGAATGGTACTTTTTCACCTTGAGGCGAACATGATGGGATAGAAAACCTCTATTTCATCCTGCATAAACTTGTAAACTACATGAAAAACTTGTGAGATGAAATTTATCATCTGGATTGTGACATATTCTTCTGTTTCGTGGTCTTTAAAATTATTAGTATCATTTTTCTTCCGGCCCATGAGAGGAAAGAGCAATATATGTAATTTAATGAGCCTTTGTCTCAGCCCGAGACATTACCTTGTCATCCAGATTCTTTGATGGAAATGTTAAATATCCCGTGCCCCCTGACCTCAAAAAAATGTCTCTGATGGACACCAGATGTGTCTTCAAGGAAGACACATATGCATGCAGTATTTTGTTGTGCAATCTGTGACTCGTAATAAAGTGCACATTTCTCAAAATTTACCCAGTTTTCCTTTAACCCTCTTCTATGTTACCCTTACATTTTCATCCCCCTCTACCCTTTTGGTCGTGTTATGTACACGGCCCATACAAAGCAGCACAATACCACAACAACAGCAACAACAGGCTTGTTATCAGTCACACCAAAGTGCTCTCTTACCAGTCCACCCATGGAGATGGTGCTGTTTAATGAGCCAAGGGAGAAAGGTAAAGATTCAAAACAGAGAAACGCAGAGTTGCATTATCATCCCTGTTCCCCCAGGGGTGGATAATTAGCAGGCACCACTACTATTGATAACTGTCTCCGGAGTTGCCAGCTGCAGCAACACTTGAATCATTGCTTTGAACTATTGTTAAAGGAATCAGAAAAGATAAAAGGGAAACAAACTTTTGGTAATAGCTATATTAAATCAAAGGGAGCATTTTTATTTTGTTTTAAAAACTTTAACTTTCTCGAATCATAGGAGGAGAAGCCCTCGTAAACGCTCTGTATTTGAAGGCTTCTCAGTTTGCATTTGCGGAAATGTCTAAAACCCTGTGATTATAGCACAACGCTCTGAATTTTAATCATATTTGAATCAAACTTTCATTCATGCTAGTGTTTAACCGAACAACAAATTAATTCAAAGCACATCATAACAGACTGTTTATGATGCAAATGATTTGGTTGGAAAGTTGCTGATTGGCACAGTGGCCCCTCAGGCAACAACATCCATTTCGGGGGCGGGCGAAAGACCTCTCTTTATCTGATGGCTCTCTCTCGCTCCCTTTCTCTATGCTTCTCAATGGAAGCCAGACCGGCTTGGCCTCTCTCTGTCAGCAAATGCCACTGCTAATTATGACAGACTCCTTCTTCCCCAGCAAGTGAGCGCTGGTGTTAGATCTGTTTTACTAAGCCCTACATATGAATTGGGATCCAAAGACCCCTATCCTCCTGGGGGGTGATGTATAAAGGTAGCTGCTCCAATATCCTGAGCTGCAGGGATATGTAGTGCTGACACGTTGGTATTAGTCAAATATGGTGTTTCTGTGTACTGCTGACTGGCTGACCAGCAGGTCTAGAAGTCTGGTTGGCGGAGGTGTGACGACGATGTTTATCACACGGGGATATTATTGTTTCATATGCCATGCTGCACCTTTGAGAGTGATTCTTATAAAAGCCCACCAAGGCTGTGCAAAATTTAACGGCTTGCTTTGGTCAAATCAGAATATATTTTAACTAATATTTAGCAAAAAAAAAAGAAAAAAGGTTTTGTGATTTAGATGAAGTGGCCCTTTAATCCTTCACATTTTGAACAATGTGTCAGCTTTCTCGGGCGCTCCCCTAACTTTAGTTTGCTGCCACGAAGCCCGAGGACAACAAATACATATACTTCTCTGGTACTAATCATTGTAATTATAGTGTCACATTGTGGTAATGTAAGGCCTATGCTGTGATTAAATCAGAATGGCAGTGACACTATTTTTTCTGATCCACATGTTTAAAAAGCGCTGATCCTCCTTAAACACAGCCGTGGCTTGGACTGCACGTTGAATTTCTGGAAGTAACTGTGATTGATGTTACATTTGGGAGTGACCTCACATTTCCCTGGACTGCGGACTTTGAATGATTACATCATATTAATAAAGAACTGAAACGAAAATTGATGACATCACAACCCAGGTGTGATGAGTGTCCCTCCTGAAACAGAAAGCCATAAGTCAAAGTGAGAGGCCAGAATTGTATGCGGGTGTGTTTTTATATGTAAAAGATTTACACTGACTGGAGTCATATTTTCTCATAATTTCTGCATCTGCATTATTTCAAACAGTGTTGACACCCAACGATGTTCTTCTTTCTTATCAGGTGTAATTACACTAAACATTTTTTTGTCATCGAATGAAGAAAAACACACACACACTGGGTTTTTCCACCCCATAATTTCCAGAGGCTGGATTTTCTTGTTTCTGTGTCTGTGATTATGCATGTGATAATGTGTTTAGGTGTGCACAAGCATTCAAACATGAATCTGTTGGGCATGTTGCTGTAATGTGTGCGTATGTGTGTGTGTGTTTCCTGCCAGATAACTGACAGGTAATCAGATGCTAGTTTACCCCGAGCGCCTATGTATCCTTTATTCCTTCTATTATTCCCTCGATTAAAAAAGAAAAAGAAAAACAGGAGAAGGAAATGGTCTGTCTCAGTGACTGAGTGATGTCTGCGAGAATTAATGTGCTGTCAGGGGGATATGAAGCGTTCTCACAGTCACACAGCTAGCAAGGAATATGACACAATGGGGCCAAGAGTCACTAATAAATACACATAAAATGACAGTATTTCATTGAGGTTTGATGCTTGTAATAACAATTATGGAAAGAAAATGCACTGTAAATGAAAATGGATTGCCTGTAGATGGGAATATTTTTGCATACGCAAAGTGCATAACAAGTGCCTGCTCATAAATACCATGGGGCAAATCTTCTTGTCAATAGCTTGTCAGTGATATAGTTCGTAGCGATTGTATTTCTCATTATCAGGTATTCCTGTTGGGAGAAAATGATCTTAATTTGATCAGCGTCATAAGTCCTCTTGGATCTCAGCTTATCCTTTTATGTGTGGAATTACAAATAGCCCGATTATAAAACTTTCCACAATGGCAGCGAGAATTAGCAGGCTAAGCATACACTAATGCTATTGTACCCTCATCAATGATGTATAGCTGAGCTCGTAAGTGGTGGCCTTCTCCGCAGAGCAACACCCGCCAGAGAACGAGGCAGAAGGACAGACAGAAGCAGAGAAAGTACAGTTTGAAAAGCAGAATCAACTGGTATTAATAAGAGATTAATGTTCTTTGGCTTGAACTGACACACTGCACTATTATCCTGCTCCTTTGCTTTGAACAAGTCTGGCTATTAGCTTTGTCCTGGGCCTATGAATCTATATTTCCTTTCAACAGAAGAGTCATAAAGGGACAGTGGAACATCAATTTCTTCCTGGGACTTCAAAGAGAGACGCGAGGCCCCACGGAGGCGAATGACTGCTGCGTTGCACACTGTAGCCAGGGATATCAAAGACTTTTTTACATTCATTGCTGTAATGAAGGAGCACAGAGAGTACAAAAGAGGACTCGATAGTTGCCCACCCTCTCTCCTCCCAGCTTTTTGGTCATGATTGTATGTAAGTATTACTCAGAGTTGAGGATAGCCTCTCCAAATTGAGACCCTTATTGCAGAAGCCAGCTGAAGCACCATTCACATTAGGGTAGGGACAATGTGCTCATAATATCTATATCAGCGGTGTCCTGTCTTAATTCACTTTTATTACATCCATTCATAATGCTCTCATAATGATGAGATGGATCCCAGCCAAGGGATTTTCACAGTGTCACCTTTATTATCGCACACTGTGATTCGTCATTTGTTACTCTACAGGTCCCTGTAATGAGGAGAAGTTAGACTTTTCCGAATGAAATCTAAGGATAAGATGCCACCATGCTATGTATTCTTTATTATTAACCCTGGATCTCGCCGCTGGATGAAACACTCGTAAGTATAACACATGGAAAGATTTTGGTTTAAAACAAGAAGAAGAAAACAAAAATTAAAGGTAATAGTTCACACTAGTCAACATGCTTTGAGGGTATGCTGCACACGTGCACGCATTTGTCAGCGCATGCCATCAACAACATAATGCATTAAGAAACATAAAGAAACAAACTGCTCGGTTGTAGGCCAAATAAATATTTAAACCTGTGGATCACAGGGGACTGTTTGTGGTTTCCTTCTGTGTATGTGAGTGAGCCTTCGTTCTTTGGTTTTTGTTTTTTTTTTTTACTGGGAGGAAAAAGAAAATGGACAGCGTTACTGTAAAGCTGCTGAAAAACTGGGAGTAGGTCAGACATAAAACAGCTGTTTTCACACTAGTGTTAGCTGATAATGTCCAGCTGAAGAACGACGAATGTTCTTATTAGTTCTTTATCAGATGACGGCATGTCCCAAACCCCTCGAGAAACAAACCTCTGTGGACGTTCTCATTCGTCTAAGAAAGTACTTTTTTTGAATATTTACTTAAGATAAGAAACTCGCAGAGAAAAACTCTGTCTGTGACATATACTTTTTGGTTATGTGTATTGGTAATGTGTGCACTCTGACAGATCTGAAAGCAAAGACGTTTACTCTGAGTGGTTAGAGAAGTTGTTTAGTGGATTATCGTTTCAGCTTCACCGTCTTGAAGAATTTTTGGTATGGAGATTTAATAGAGTTAGTTTTACTGATTAGCATACTTTAGTTTAATATAGAGAAACATCTGGCCAGGCTACATCCAAACACATCTGCCTATCTTCAAATCTAGAAACCACATGGCCTGTAATCCCTCGCCCCCCCAAAAAAACCAAACAGTTTTTTGAGAGATTAAACAAACAGGATATAGTGTATGTGCCTACTGGTGAACTTTTACTTACCTATAAACATAACCAGGCTCTTTGTTTCCTTTGTTTTCAATCTTTCTGCCAAGCTAAGCTTACTGGCACAGTAGCCTCATATCTACTGACTGAACTCAACATCTAACTCTTGGCAAGCAAGTGAACAAGCGAATTTCCCACAATTGTTTTCTATTGTGAAACTTTAAATCCAAACTTCAATCCTCTCCCCTGCATCGCGTCGACATTAAATATAACTTTTTACAGATCATTTCTGCATAATACACTTCCACTTTATATGCTGAAAGCATTTACTCAGGGCTCAGACCTGGCAAATTGGAGAGTCGGTTGCTGTTTGAATCCATGGTGGAGCCTTAAAACAAAGAGGGGCTGTGCTTTTACTGTTTTCGTCCTGGAACACCCTTGATCAGCTCAGTCAATCCCTCATTTAAAAAAAAACAACTAAATGTTTAAACGCTGCCTGAATAAATTGGCTTTCTAAAACAAGGCTGTTAATATTTTAGTGTTTTACTTTATTGTTAGTCACATTTTATATTATACATATTTCATGTATTTATGTTGCATTTCGGGTAAATTCTGTGGTAACTCTAGTTTAAAAGGGTGCTATTAAACAAAAGCTATATTATTATCATCATCATCATCATCATTATTATTATTATTATTATTATCATCATCATTATTATTATTATTATTATGTGGACATAAATCTGCCTTGGTTTCTTTTACCCATGACCATGGTCTTTCCCAAGACGTCCCATGAAAATGTGGATCAGTAACAATAATATCAATGTCTTAACAGTGACATGGATCTATTTTCTTGTGAGATGTAATTTCTTGTCAAGATCCTCACTCACTACAACACTTCCAGTCCTTGTTTGAAAAGGTGTCTTCCTTGGTATAACCCCCTCCCCCTGACATGCACACACTGTACGTATCCATACACTCAAAACTTTTTCTTTATTCATCTCCGTTTCTTTTTCTTTGCACCAGCACAAACACAGACAAGCCATCTCTAACGCAGACTCCTGCTCTCCCTCTATGAATAGGGGGACCTTGGCTGTCTCTATTGAAAAGCTCATTCCTCATTGAATAGGAAGCCCTTGTCCTTACATTGCTCTGCCTACCGCACTGATTGAGTACTAATGGCAACATCAGTCCCCATCTGGTGTCTATCATTTGAATTCAGGGCAGGGCTCGTCCCAGCAGATACATCCGATTAGTCCATCTCATCGATTTGTGCTGGCTCGTCATGACTTAGTCAACCCAAGGTGTCTCTTCTATGACATGCTGTCTCCTTGCGATTCAGTTTGCCAACACTCTAAGTGCATTGAGTGTGACAATAAAATCTTTAATCTAATATGCATCCTAAGGAGGGAGGTGGTGGAGAATTAAGAGAGAGTGAGGCAGCGATACAGAGGAGGGAGGTAATGTGCTCGATGAGATATAATGTATCTTGTTACTGAAATGCAGGATACAGCCCTACAGATGGATAGATTTGCGATTTCGGGTCTAACACATGACATTAAACGGTTTGTCAAATATTCTTTCTTTGTTATCAAATCGTGAACATATACTGCGACAGAGTGCTTATTTGTCTTTTCTTTTGTGGAAAATATCTCGAGAAAGTGAACTGAGATCATTATCCGCTGAAATAGACATGATTTTTTTTTTTTCATCTATGCTCCAAAGAGGTCCAAATCCTATTTTCTCCTCGCGTGTAACCCAACCTAATCTGTGTTTGCAGTTTGACGCACATGATAGCGTGAATGAGGTTACAGGGCAAAACACGTGCACAGTGCTCCCAGTAATGCTAACTGACAAGGATCCCATTGCCTGGGCTTGTGAGAAAGTATCATATTTATGGATGTGCGAGCTGTATATCAAGGAGATATGAAACAGCACTCTTTGAATAGATCATTACACAGATCTCCAGTACGGCGCTTGATCTACTGTATTCCAATACTGCTCGCTATCTCTGTAAACACGCAAAACATTATGGAAATGACATAAACTGCAACACATAGTGATGTAGTGTAAAAGTATGGGAATATGTTGTAAAATGTTGATGGTGGGGAGGATGGTTAAGGGGTTGTGAACACATTTAGTTTCTTCCTATTATTATTATTTTTGTGTATTGGATGAAAAGCAAACGATTATAACAGAATGGTGCCACTTTGACTGTGCCTCTTTGGTGGTTTAGGTTTATATCTCTTTTGATGATAGTGCATAAATAATTAATGAAATCTACATCTAATGGAGGATGCAATAAATCCCAGATCAGAAAAAGAGAGTTGATTGTGCAGACAGTGTTAACTAATGCTTTGCCAGGTTTTGTTTCTTTTTTTGCTTTTTGCTTCTTTTTTTTAAACGTATTTATTTTAAGAACCCATGCACATGATCCTCGCTGATTTTCATGTCTATACTTGCTTGTTGGCATGGCTGACCTTCCATGTTGACACCAAAGAGCAGCGTTCTCACCTCTTCCTCCCGACTTCTGCTTCTCTATAATTGTCCAGATAATAAATGAACAGTTGCATTGAAATAGGTATGATTCACCCAACCAGTCAGTCAGCCTTCCCATCTCACCCTGCAGTGACCCTGCCTGTGTGAGTGTTCAGATTACTGTATGTGAGAGGAGGAAAATCTTTGGCTTAAAGCCAGACACCTGTCATTTTGGTGAGAATGACTATATATATATCTATATATCTATATCTATATCTATATATCTATATATATATCTATATATATATCTATATATATATATATATCTATATCTATATATATCTATATATATATAGATATATATATAAAGATTTAAATAATTAGTCTTTAAAGTCGAAAACGCCTTTGATAGACAGTTACATATTTTTGTGATTGAATTATCTGATTTTACAGGGTTGTAAAACAAAGGCGCCATCATTAGTTATAATAATTTCTGTCTGTGGTCACGGATGAACGACGCACAATAGGTCCACCTCAGCATCATCACCACCCCTGCACCCAAAACGTACGCGCGCACCTTTCTCCATCCATCCTTTTTAATATCTCCTTCCTCGTCAAACTCTGTAACCCCTGCTTCTGCCCAATGAGCGAGAGGAGCTATCAGCAGCGAGCCCTCCCTCATGTCTCTCTCTCTCTCTCTCTCTCTCTCAGCTCGGACAGTGTCCACCGTGCACTAATAAAGGAGAGATCCGGTGCAAGCATCCGACCCAGCACACAGCCGGCAGAACCGCAGTCTCTCGTCTGAAAACACTTGGCTCCAGCTCTGATTCGGACCTTACTTTGCCCCTAAACCAAGTTAAAAAACAAACAAAACAAAAACAAGGATAAGTGTTTGTGGGGGAACTAACTACCGACACTTGTTGCTCGCCTCTCCAGGTAAACCTCCTGTTGGCATCCAGAAGGTCTCAGTGGAGAGTCTGGTGCGCACATGGCACCAACAACGCACTCCAGACTTTGCTGACAGCCGCGCTACATGAAGCCGCACACTGGATAATGAGGCCTATCTGCTGTACGGCTACTCTCACACCTAACTATATCAAGTGAAGTTTGGAGTTTCTTCTGAGATTTGATTTTTTTTTCTCTTTTTTTTCTTCTTCTCTTTTTTGGTACGTCTTGGGGTAAAAAAAAAAAAAAAAGGGGGGGGAAAAAATTTTTTTTGGGGG
>VOQK01014081.1:61259-81160 GCA_015052645.1 Benitochromis conjunctus
ACCATTGCTGGCATCCAACCAATTGTGTGGAGAAATAACTCAACCCTTAACACGAACAAATAAGTGTGGATATTAGGCCTGCGCTGGGTCTGGTGAAAAATTGTAGATTCATCACAAGCTTCAAACAAACAGATTAGAAGAAGACCGTTGTGGTATTCAAATGGACTTATAGGATTTGTCCGTGTATATACTCGGGCGAGCTGTGTGAGATTCGGGAGGGTTAGCAAGTATGAGAGCGTGTGTGTGTGTGTGTGTGTGTGTGCGTGCGTGTGTGTGTGTGTGCCAAAACAGTGACAGGACATTCTTCTACAAACAGGTTTTCAACAAGCTCTTATCTCTCTTCTGCTCTCTCCTCATCCATCCCCTTGTTTCGTCCTCTCGTCTGCTGGAAGAAACGCCTTTTGATTACATTTCCATCACAAATACGCTTGCAAAATGCATTTCTCAGGAAGACAACGTTATAATAGGTAGACTCTTAAACCAGATAGAGAACAAATGATGGGCAAAGTTAAGTGGCATTATTTGTTTGTGAGCGTTTTGGGAAGGTCTGTGTTTCCGGGTGACCCCAGTGGCCCAGTCTGCCTGTCTATTAGAGCCGGGGCTATTAGACCATCAGAAAGTGGGAGCATCCCCTCTTGCCATGGTGATAAGATCAAGGCATTCCGGCAGCCAAAGCGGTCATTACCCTGCGCTCTAGCCCATAATGTTCCTCTATTAAAACACCCTGTTGCCATGGAAATGCAGCTGTGGCCATTTAAGTCATTTCTTGGCCCTGCTGTCTCTCTGGGTCATTGACACACACGCACACAAACACACAATGCACTGACATGTCGACTGATAAACATTTACACATGCACGCTGCTATCTGGGGCACTGTTTCCCTCCAACACGCACAACAGAAACACGCACAAGTCCTGCTGTCTGGGCGTCTGGCTCATGTGGGGTCACGGCTGACCGGGCAGGAAGATGGTGAACATGGATGTCAGACGGTACAGTAAGACGGTCTGGAAGGCGGAGCCATTGTTACAGGATTTAGCTTCAAACACAGTCACAGACACAGTCAAGTAGACGGATAGGAGGCTGACAGAAACACACACGACAGATGCGTGCACAACACAAACACTGATCAGAGTAAACAAACACGTCGGGATGTTCAGAAGATTCTGTGTCAAACAAAGCCGACCCCCCTGTTCCACTAATCCTCGTGTGGACACTTCCAGACTTTCGTGTCATCAGCAGACACCTCCTAAGCTCGCACACACTTACAAACACACACCAACTAATTCTTATAAACCACCAAACTCGACATCCTCCAGAAAGGCTTACCTCACCCTACCTAATGGGCATACTGTAACGCTGAGGTTTATTGAATTCAGTTCAGCTCTGTTGTGCTTTTTTAAAATACACCAACTTTCAGAGTTTTGTACTTAGTTTATTTGTTCTTATGCTACCTTAGTCACAAAATCTTGAAAAACAGAACCATAAGCTAAATCTAGAATAGCAACAATTGATCATGAGATCCTCCTTCTGCTTGTATTTTAATATCACACCTTAAAAGGCATCTAAATGGATTTGACAGGTTTAACAATTTCTCATTCACGTGATATTTTCTGTGCCTTCAATGTAATTTATTTTAATACAAAAGCACCTCATTCAACCAATCACATGGGTGATACGTTGAATGAGACTTGTAATAAAAAGTGCTTTGAATTACATTTTTTTAAAATGCTACATAAATACCGGTCCATTTGCCGTAGTGGTCTCAAGCAGCAGTTCTGCAGGATTTCTTCAGGCATTTTTGGTCCAGTCCTTTCACCTGACGATTTTCAAAGGAAAGTTATTTTTTGTTTTTTTGGTTTGTTTGTTAAGCCACTTAACACTGACCAAGCATAAAAAACTAATTTAGCTCAAGGGACGAAGTGGAGTTGTGTCAACACATAATGGACAACTGCGTAACCACATCATTTTTTTCCCATTTCTTCAGCTGAATTTAGAAAAAAGGAATAAAAGAAGAAGTAACAGGCCTTTAAAAAACTATCTACAGCAGATGAACAGTGTCTGGAATTCATGTCCTTAAGAAAACTGTCTACAGTTTGCTGAAGCTTCATCAAGATGGTCTCAGTGGAAGGGCGGATGTCAAGAAGCCATTCTTAAGGAAGGGAAACAGGAAGAAAGGCTTAAGTATGCCAAGTTACACAAGAACTGGACTGAGAATCAGAAGCAGGTCTTTTGAATTGATTAATCTAAATATTACATTTTTGTTTCAAATTGTTTTGAATATGGGTGGAGGAGGTCAGGAGAGACTACAAAAGTGTCTACAGCCATCTGTAAAGCACGGCGGAGGTATTGTCATAGTGTGGGGTAACATTCCAGCCAGTTGAGTTGGGGATTTTGTAAGATCCCACTATGGTATTGCATGAATCCACCATACAGTATCATCTTTAAAGTGTCTGATTACCTGTGTTTTCAGTTTTCAGCACAGCGATAATCCCAAACATCCTGCCAGTGAAGTAAAAGTCATCGATTGGTCTTCCAAGAACATGGACAAAAAATTATTGAAGCAATGTATGAACATCGTGATAGAAGACACAATAAACGTCAGCCAGTATCCAAAGAACAGCTTTGAATGTCCTTCTCCAAAAACCCCAGAGAACTGTACCTGAAGCCTACTTCAAGCTGTATTAAAGGATAAAGGTGGCCATACCAAATATTGGCTTTAAAAATAAATCATCCTATAGAAGTATAAAGAAATGAGGGGTGGCTTGAGACTTTTGCACAGCTCTGCAATAGATCTAATATTGTAAAAAAAAAAAAAATCTTTGAACTTGACAAATACAGTAAATACACCATAACAAAACACTTAAGTTTTACATTTTACAAGACCCTCATTCTTTGCTCACTGAGCACTGCAGAAATACTGTACATGCAAGCTTAATACAACAACTTTAAACACTTCAAAACACCACAAACAAATCAATAATGTATAGTTTGCTCAAATTGTATACTTACATTTATCAGAAATATTGATGCTGAATATTCAAGAAAGCCAACAGTGTTTCCCTTATACAGAGCAAAAATTAGTCTGTGTTTCCTCCTAGTGGCCAAAGTTTGAATGTATGAAACTTATAAGTCCTGCCTTTTCAAAGTCATTCACTATCAGCTGGGGGTCATAAAGGAAAAAAAAAAAAATCCCCCATGGATTTAGAGATGTATTTCTCTGTGTTAAAGGTGTGAATTACAGGCTAAGGATCAGCTAGCATTCACCCAGAATATTTTTATCTTTAAGGTTTTTAATATTTCAAATCTTCATAACAATGGAGTAAAATACACACAGCTTTAAAAACACTCCCTGTATGTGTTCATGTGGTAGAAGAACTCAGATATTTTTGATTAATTACATTTAAATAATTTAGTACAATAATTAAATAAATGTGTAACTTGCCCCAGAGTTAAATACTAAAAGAGGTATATGTCACAGAAGTAAGAACATTAATTTTCATCAAGGACAAGTCAAAATAAATAAATGTACTCATGACAGTAAAATCTATTATTTGATTTTAATTACACAAAGTAAATTAGTGCTACTTGCACAGTAGCTTGCATTACCTTCACTAGTATAGTGATTTATGTGGGATTTCAGCAATCGTGTTCTCTATAATTATTTTTCTCCTGGCTAATGTTTGGTAACATTAGCTTGTCTTATATCGCAGATAAATTGCTAGTTTTTACACAGCTGTAGAAAATATCAACATATAAAATACTGCTGCTGAAAATCTAAACTCTTGTGGTTGATCTAGGTGGTAGCTTAGCTAGCTGTTTTTATTAATTACTTTACCAGCTGTACAAGCTAACTATTGTCAGTTTTATATAGCTTACCCGAGTTACAGCTAACAATAGCTAGCACTATTGCTAGAAAAATTCATATAAAGTGGAAATGCCAAATAACTGCTAACTTGCGCTATCATACTGGCATACACTCACCTACATCTTTATCAGGTGCATATGTTCAGCTGCTCATTATGGAAAAAACTAATCAGCCAATCACATAGCAGGACCTCAAGTCGCTTAAGACAAGTGCACATTCTCAAGATAGGCTGCTGAAGTTAAACTGAGCATCAACTGAACAAAAGTAATTTTTATGTGACTTTGAATGTGGCATGGTTGTTGGTGTCAGAAGGGCTGGTCAGAATATTTAAGAAACTGTTGATCTATTGAGATTTCCCAACATAACCATCTCCAGGGTTTATAGATAATGGTCCTAAAAAGGATACATCCAATAAACAGCAGTTTTCTGTGTGAAAATGAGGTCTGAAGAGAATGGGCAGACTGCTTTGAGCTGATAGAGTGGAAACAGTACATTTAATAATCAGTCTTTACAACCAAAGTATGCAGAAGAGCATCTTTGAATGTGCAACATGTAGAATCTTGAAGCAACAGCAGCAGAAGACCACACCAGGTGCCACTCCTGTCAGCTAAGAACAGGAAATTAAGGCTATAGTTCCCACGGGCTCACCAAAACTGGACAATAGAAGTAGATAGATACATAAGACTATAAATACTTTCTTGGCATACCTTTAGCCTCTCTGTATCAACTAAGCATTGTTAAAATGTCACAGGCTACCTGAGTGCTGTTGCTGATGATGTCTATCCTTTGATAATCACAGTCTACCCACGTCACAAAGCTCAAATCATTTCAAACTGGTTTCTTGAACATGACAGGTTACTGTACTCAAATGCCTTCCACAACTATATAACGTCAAGCAGTGCTGATTTTAATTAACAGTTGATTTATACAGGAAGAGCCAATAGCAAGTCAGCCTATACTGATATTGATATCTCACTGAACCATCATGAAATAGTCACAACTCCAAATCTGCTGGCACCACCAGGTATTCCTCACCCTCCATTTTTGTACGCTTTCCCGTTCTTCTCTTCTTCCAGGTGTTTGTAGTTGTGCCAAATTTCTCTGTTTTCTTTATTAAATTCTATATTCTCCTCTGGCTGATTGTAATTTCCCTCCCTGTCTTTATTCTCAGTCTGCAGTTCTTCATTTTGTGTTTCTCTTTTCAAAGACTTTTTTGTCAGAATTGGTCCCTTTGTGCCAGAAATCATATCACTGCACTGGATCATTTGGTGTGTGCGATCTTTCGGGGTACAGATTTCCTTCCGACAGACTTCACACACCCTTTGGAGCCAAGGTGTACCTCAGGGACTTATTGCTTATTGCCCCAGTGAGGAGTTTAAACAAACCCTTTGTATTTTGGATAGATTCAGACACAAAAAACCCCCCCCACACACTTTGTCCACACAACAAACAGGATCAATTCAAAAACTCGATATCTTGGATGAAATCAATTAATTATAAGGCCTCATCTACTGTAAATATAACACTCACCTTTATCTATTTATGGATTCTTCCTCAATTGAAACATAAATCTACAAAGGGATCCACACATATGAAGCACATGTATGAGAACTACACTCTAGTCCTGGCCTCCTGCACTGACTTCCTGTCCATTTTCAGCTTAAGAGTTTACTGGTTGCTTTTAAGGCTCGTAATGGACAGACCCCAGTTTATATCACCAGTGTCATGTGTTTATATTCAGCTCCCAGGTCTCTCAGATTTACTGGCAAAAATCTCTTACATGTCCTAGGGTCAGGCTCTCAAACGAAAAGGTGACAGACCTTTGCAGCTGCTGCTCCACGTTTGTGAAATTGGCTACAGCTTGACATAAAAGGAGACTGCTTTTGAGACTAGGCTCAAAAGTCATCTTTATTCTGTCCTTTGCATCCCACTTATCTCCCTGTTTGTAACTCTGTAACTCTGTCTCCTGCTGTCCTCTGGTGGTCGTTGGTGTTATTCATTTGCTTATTGCAGATGGCCTGTTAATTTTGTATTGTATGTCCATGTTTTACATGAATTACATGCACATTTGTGTATATAGGTAGTCAGTGAAAGCTTTGTTTAAATGTTCTTTAGAATTATATTTGACTAACATCTATTAATATCTAGATAAACAGACAAATTAGAAACATATTCCATTATTTGATATTTTAATGAACAACAAAAAATAATTATAAAACTTGAATAAAAACGAAATATTAGTCCATGAAAAATAGAAAAGTTCAAATGGAAAACTGATTTATAGAAACAGCAAGGGAAAAAAAGGGGGGGAGGGGGAGGTAACTGAACTGTTGCTTCAGCATTTAATGGGTTAAATCATGATTAGAGTCTTAAATAAAGCTGATATCACTGAGTAGTCTGTTAACTTTCTGTGGTCTCTCTCTCCTTCGTGGTTCATGTTTGTCAGCCACACACCTCTAACACATCTACTTCTGATTATTTGGATTTTATGTTGATCTAAATCTGATGTTTTGGTGTCAGAAATGGAAATCTAAGTATCCTTCTATTTTCTACCACTTACAGGGGCAACCTATGGTCATTCTTACTTAATTGCTAAAGTTAATCACTTTAAACATAAATCAACAAAAAAAATGGTAATGGTAGTTTATTGTGGGTGTGCACTTCGGTGTGTTTATAAGACCAAAGCAAACACACTCCAAGCCTGACACACATTGACCTAAGGGTTCCTGTGGGACCTTTGAGTACATATGCTTTATTTTAGGCTAGCAAACTGCACCACCATGTGAACCCACAGCAGCACTACAACTACAGTGCTAACTGGTCATGTTTTTTGAAGACTAATTAGGTGTTATTGCATGTTTAAAAAAAATCACATCACATAAACACATCTACCAGACAATTGCTCACTTAATTTAATTGGTTTATTGAAATTTATTGTTTAAAGTTCACATTTAAATTGCATTAAAATGAATGAAAATGCAAGTCTGAAGAATCGAGTGCACCAGTACTGATTTTAAGAGCAAAGGTTAAGTGCAGAGCTGTAGTAACTACAGAGGGACAAAGCTGCTGAGCCATACCATGAAGCTATAGGAATGAATTGATGCAGCTAGGTTAAGAAGAGAAGTGACAATCAGTGAGCATCAGTATGGCTTAATGACTACAGCACTAAAGCACTACAGGTACAATGTGTGGAGTTGCAGTGTGTTTTTAAAGATCTATGGAAAACAGAGGACGGTGCCAAGAGAGTAGTTGTGGTACTGTATGTGAGGGTGGAGCAGTACATGTATGAGGACTGTGAGACAGTGATGATGTGGGAATGATAGATGGTTTGGAGGTGGGGATGGTATTACATCAACTATCAGTGCCTCTTCTTGTTTGCAATGGTGCTGGATGGGTTGACTCCTGAGGTTAGGCAAGTCTCAATATACTGATGTTTGCTGACGAGATTATGAGCTGTACTGAGAACAGGAAGGAGGTGGAAAAGAGCCTGGAGAAGTGGAGTAATGCTTTGGAGAGAAGAGGGATGAAACTCAGTAGAAGCAAGACCACATACACTGTCACAGTGAAGACGCAAGGTGTAGAGATCAAGAAGGTGGATGAGTTTAAATACCTATTCTGTCACATGCTAAGGTGAGATAGAGACATCCGCTGTACCAACCCTAAAGGTAGCAGTCAAAAGAAGAAGTAGTAGAAGAAGAAGCAAAACACTTATGCTGTGCATTTCAATTCATAAGAAATATTTTTTAATTCCTAATCTCATGCATTTTGGACTTTGTGGTTTCTATTTCATTTGTTGTATTTTTATTATATATGTATAAATAATAGGGAAACACCACATAGGGAAATGTGACAATTGTATGACATAGAACATATTTTTTTACATTCTCAGAAATATAAGGCTGAGAAAAGGCAACTGATTGAAAACCTCAGTATCAGGCCCTATTCCATTTTCTTAAACATGCTGACTTGTTTGAGAGGATTTGAGTTTGTTTCCTTTTTGGGGGTTAAGGGTATTCATAAAAAAGTAAGTAAAATACTCCCAGTTTGAGGTTATGAGGATACACAAATCCCTTGGGGGCTGTTTTAGCAAGGAATCAAATGTAATGGTGCTACTTGCTGACCCGATGTGAAGGACGTAGCTGAAAGTAGCTTTTCTTTGGTTTCCTTTTTTGAATGACATTCTAGTTCACACTGGATATTATTTGGTTATGGTAGTGTACCATAGGGCACATATGGACCCTGCACCATGGGGCCTAGATGGGCAGCCCACTATAGGCCCCGTACTGGTGGAAAATGTGGGGCACATCTGGCCCTGTGCTGTTTGGCCTAGGTGGGGCCCAAATAGGCCCCCAAAACCTACAGTGTTGGCATATTGTTAGTTTACTGCAGGCCTACATGGGCCCCCACCGTAGGCCGCTCCCTTCTTAGTGTGGGCAGTCAACAGTCAGCCCACATCATAGGCAACCCCACTGGGCACATCTGGGCTCTACATTTCACACAAGGACTGTGTAAAATATGACTGCAAACCTGTCCCCTTGGCCCCACACATGCCCCAAGGGGACAGGTTTACTGGGCTCTGATTGGGTACCCATCAGTTGTTTGAACTTTTCTTTGTGGCTTAATAAAACTTATTCTTTGTGTCACGAACCACCTCAAAGTCAAGACAAAACAAATGGACGATTCTAAGACAAATTGTCAAGCTGGCCCTTAGGAAGGAAAGGCTCCATGTTGTTATATTCTGTGTCCATGTAATCTTTCAAATATGCTACATGTTCACGCACAAGTTATCTTCTGATAAAAAATGTCCTGGCTCTATTGTGTGACCATGGAAGATAGATAACTTGTCTCTATAAAGACAAGGTCACAAAGCATGCGGATTCCTGTCATAGATTTGCATTGTTGTTTGACCCTTTTCCAAAGATTAATGAAACTCATTAGGACAACCTGTTTGTGTGAACCTCAGTTTCTATCATATTTTGCCTAGCTTACACATCCAAAGGAGCCTTGAAGAACGTTACATTAATTATTGCATTTAAACTAAAAAAGAAATGTATATTGGTTAGACCTGTAAAAGGAAGACTGAACTCAAAACTAAACAAGCATATGCTGCCTGCTGGAGAGAATAGAGAGAAAATGTTAGCTTCCAAGCCTTTTTAAAGAATTAGCTGAATGCCAACAGGTGTGAGTGCTCTCTACGCCTCACACACCTTCCTGCCTCCTACACAAAACCAGAGAGGGGAAAGATCAGAGCAGACAGAGTCAGTAGGGTTGTGTACTCTGTTTTGTCTCATTGTCCAAGGACTCATTTTCAAGGTTTTCCCTTTTAAATTCTTTTGCAGCTGATTAAAATTACCACTGGTGTTTAAAGGCTGCACTTTGGCCTCTGAGGCAGGCAGTAGGGGCACCATCTCTTTCTTTGTGTCATCATTTTGTTTTTCATGAAGTCCTCTCAACTCTGCTATCTCATGGACTAAGGCAGACTTTTCTCCTCCTAGTGTGTTTACTGTTTTGCCCTATTATCAGAATTAGAAGAGCCACCGGGGCTCTTGGTACTCCCATTTTCCCACTTTGTACCTGGTTCAATTTTTTCAACCATTCAAAAGCATTTGGTAATGTAAAAAAAAAAACGTTTGGCTTTTTCAGAGTAATGATTAATAATCATGATTAGTTGGCAGGCATGCCAAGGATCAATCTGGAATCACCATTAAGGATTTCTTCTGACTATTAGCTGAATTTTTCACATAAATCCTGTTGCATGTGTCCCCCTGTTAAATTTTTTTTTTTTTTTTAATCTCCTTAATATGTAATGTTATTCTAATTTAGATTAATTTAAACCTGAGCCCATGGCACAAGATCTTTGAAGTTTTAAACATTTTTAAAATATGGATGTGAATTTAGAAAGCATGTTTTTGTTGCTGTCTCAAGAATATGATTGCGAAGGTCACTGCAGAAATTAGGCTGAGCTTTGTGTCTTTTCAATGGCTGCAGTAAATGCTACTTTCAGCCGCTTCCTTATTCAAAAAGGGCTGCCACGGCAGGTAACTCTGAATGTTTGATTTGGCAGATTTTGTTATTTTAGAACTCTTTTGCACTGGATCCCTTACCTGACCCAACCCCAACGGGATTTCAGTCTCCTCCCAGGATCAAACAAGAGTTCTTTGGCTTGTTGGGCGAATGCATAAACTATATAAAATGAAAAGTTGTGGGTCAAAACCTTTTTTTTTTTAAAGAGTGTTCTTTGAATTAGTCTCGCTTCACCCTGAGCTAATAGCTGTTAATGCTCTATGAACACTTAAAATAGTATTTGCCAAGCTAAATAGGCATAAAACAGTAAAATTAATATCAGACCAGTACTCTTAATACAGTAATGGCTTGATGAGAGTTTTTATTCCACACAACTGTGTATTAAATCAGATAACTTGTTTCCTTCTGTTTCACAGACAAGGGTCTCTGTCTGAATATATATAGTGTAAAATTAAACCATGTCAGAAAATAAGGAAGAGTCTCAAGTTTCCTCTTTTTTTCTGTAAGACAACTGGTTTCTGCTGACAGCAGAGACTGAGGAAAGCAACCAGAATGCGATTCTTTGTTTAGACTCATAAAAAGCAACACTGAACATCTTGTTCTGCATGTGATGTGACTCATACAGAGACTGGGGCATCAAAGCTGAAAATCATGGTTTCTCTGGCTGAAACCTTGATGACTTAGGGCCTTACTTCCAAAAAAAAGTCATGCATGTATAATTTAAAAACTGTAAATGAATGTACAATAAACAATACACAGCACATGCTCAGCATTTCAACTCTCTTGTCAGTTTGTAAGAGCTCAGTGAACTCTTACCCAGACAGAGTACCCCTGTTTTAACATTGACATGCATTCAACACAAGACACCTCGTAAACGTCTCCTATGAAAACACAGGTAAATAAATAAGTATATTTATGTTTTCATTGAAAGACATCACAACACGTTGCTTTAGTCGCTTTTGTTTGTCACACCCATCTTCTTCGACCACTTCTTCCGCACTTAACTCTGTTCTACAAAGTGCACGACCGCACATGGAAGGTAGGGAGGGGCCGGTTGCGTTACGAGACTTGATTGGACAATCCAGTGTCGGAAATGAAAATGAACCAATGGGCGGCTGCCAGTGTTGTAGGGTAGGTGCGCAGCCCTGCAATATTAGATTGACCCACAAGTGGGTCAGGCCACCGGGCAAATGCCCGATATGTCAAACTACAGGTCCACGCCTGTTTGTGAGCATGTTTATGACTGTTAGTGAATCATCCTGGCTTTGATAAATAGGTGGCTTGTTATTACCACCTCATGGCAATGTTTTGCATATCATTTTAAGGGAACCTAAACATTATATTCTTTATTATCTGTTTTCCTTTCTATTCCTTTCTATTGCACTTTTGGAGTGGCCTAATAGGCGAGAGTATAAGTCATGTTTAAACTCACAAAGCTCAATGCATGCTATACCATTGATTATGTTATTTTTTTTGAGTCAATAATAAAACAAAAAAAAATAAGAAAATGTAATTATTGGCATTGTGTTGATCTATTTCAATTCCAGGAAAGAAGTTCAAGGAAGGTAACCAATCAGCTTGCCTCGTGCTTTTAAAATGAGTACCTGGGCATAACATTTATTACAGAGCGAGATAACAGTCACGCAGTTAATACTGACGTGGCAGGGACTGCCTCGTCCTATGGAATCGCTTTATTGCCCTGTTATATTTTGCTTGCAGATGCTCTAAGATGATTTAGCCTCTCAGCTGTTAAGTTTCATTTCTCCGGCCTGACTGACTCTCTGGGTGTGCCTGCTTTTAATCTCCGAGCGTGACTGTTTCAGTACTGCTGCTATGTTTCATAGGAAGCAGAGAGACTCCGCCCACGCGGGCTGTCAAGGAATAGAAAGCTATAGCCCAGTCTTAGGGTTTGACTTCATGAAATAAACACAATCTGTGTGTTGATGAGCGTTACATCCGCATTTAGACGATCGGCACAGACGATTTAGGATATACTCTGATAATATCAACTACTGACCATGGTTAATATGAAGTTATCTATTCGCTGCCAAATTGGACTCGAGTTCTTCGAGTTTTTGAAGGAGAGTGATCGAGCATCCATCACAGACAGGACTCAGCTGAGAGACATTTACAACAATGAGTTCAGGATGAGGTGGGTCCTTGATCACTGTTATTTCACACTCTTGTTTTATAAAGGTATCCATATCTAAATACTGCAGTAAAATGTGAAGTACTGTACTGAATCGATTTCTTTAAGTAAAGTGAAAGACAAAAAAAGTGCAGGCTCTGAAATGTACTCAAAGTAAGAAAGTAAAAAAAAAAAAGTAGGTCCTTGAAGGAATTCTACCACCTAATTTTGCGCAAAGGTACCTGCACCTTTTGCCAAATTAATATAAGAATGAAATCAGTCCCTTATGTAGGATACAAACAAAACAAACATATATATTCTGATGTCTGCATTGTAGATGGTGACCTTGCCTCCAATCCTAGACAGAAAAATGAATACAGTCAGAGGTTAAAGTGGAAAGGGGACCCTAAGATCAGTTGTACTCATTTAGAGGGGAAAAGAATGATTACTCTCATTAATTTCTAATGTGAGCTTCAGCAGTAGTAGATGATCGGCTGACCTGCTGCTCTTTGTCGATTTACACAACTGAATTGAACAGGATGTCAACAGATGTTTCACAACCTATCTTGCCTTTTTTTCCATTTCCTAAACATCAGCATACTCTATAGTGTCTTTATACTAGATATACAATTGGTATAAATTTACAGATCGTACACAGAAATGATATGTGATCGAAAACGACGACATTACACATTACATTATCTTTAAATCTGCAGTTTATCAGAAATCACTGAGCAGTCCAACCTTTACATATAACCTCTCTTTTTCCTTTTGTCTCCATCTCTGACTAAAGTTAGCATTCTCTCCAAATACAGCAGCTGGACTTTCTGCTAGTAACACACTGTGCGGCAGACTGCACACAGTTTGTGTGTTTGCTGATGTCTGTTGACTTAATAGAAATGTTGCATTTGAAATTTTCTGCGACTTGAAAAGTGACCTTACTTTGTTACTTGCCACCAATAAATATAACGATGTTCTTTTGTAAACACTTTAGGAATCCAGAGGCCAAAGATCCAAACTTTGGGTCAGTCCTCTATGCCCTGAAAGTGTCCAACAAAATAACAAGACGAAGAGACACTATTCGCTTCAACTCCAAGGTATGCACTACTCCTCTTTCATGAACTCTTTTACCACAATCTCTAACGGCACATGTATTTCTTAACAATTACTTATTTTAATGACTGAATTTTTTACCATAAAACTTACATTTTCACATTTTATTTAAGCACATCACTCAGCTTTGTAGTTGAAATAGCAAAGCATGCCTGATATTTTTAGAATCATTCAGTGATACAACTTCAAGTGATGCAGTGAAACGTTTGAATTTAAAATGAGTTAATCGTACTGGTAAATAATGTTAATCTGAACAACTACTGCAGGCTGATTACAGCCCATCGTTTCTGTACTTAGAGCTGTTATATTTATGAAATGAGCCTTTAGTAGTTGTTGGGTAAAGTCCAGATGGCACCTCATGGACTGAGGTAGGTGTGGCGCTGGTGTTGAGTTAGTGATCACATGCCACACTGATGTTCCCTTACAGTCAGTGCTACAGTATAAAGAGGAACAAGGCTTTATTTGGAATGTCTATTCCTAAATTGTGTTTACTTTATGCGTCAGGATACAGCATCCAGTAATCCACTGACATTATGCAAATGTTTTTACAATGATTGTAATGCATCTATACCACTTAGGCACCAGCAAAGAGTTCATTGTTAGCTGTCACTTCCTATTTCTCCAGTGCACAGTAGTGGACAGGTTTTTATTTGGTTTTCAAGGTTTTATGTTTTCAACATTTGAGAATAAAATTAATAAATGTAACAGATTTTTTTCTAATTGTGATATTTTTAAAGATATCTTACAAGTCAATGATGATAGTAGTAGTAGTTTCTCTGACACAGTTTATTATTTTTGGTCATTTCCACCGTACCACTAAAACTGTTATCCAGCCGTCCATTTTCATAACTGAGGATGTCACAGAGTTAAACCTGGGCTACGCAGGACTGGCAACATTTCATTTTATTTTTTTATGCAAAAAGGCAAACTTCTTAGTTATCACAGCGGAGGTCAGAGAGTAAAGCTATTCTCAACCTGTTATATTTTGATATATATGAGCGTTCATGTCAGTCGTATCTCGGCTAAGTTCAGAAATATGTCCCTCCCCCTTGCTTGGCTCTTGCTTGGTCACAAGGGGTCGTTTGATTGTTGGGGTTTTTTCTGTATTATTGTAGTGTCTTTAACTTACAATATAACGCTCCTTGAGGCAACCGTTGTTGTGATTTGGCACTATATAAAAAAAATTGAAATAAGTTCCAATACCTTGTCCCAGCATTTTGAGCAGTTTTTAGCTGTTTTCGTGTCTTTGGCAGGATTTTATCAGCAGGATAGCACTAAAACCATCTAAGAGACGATCATGAACTTCACACGTGTGCACTACAGTTGAAATCAAAGTGTTGATTTATTTGGAAAGTGTGTGCTTCAAGCCATGAGTACTTAATAAAGGGCCCAGGACCATTGCATTCTCATTTATTTGAAACTAACTGACATCAGCGACAAAGCTGAGAATTAAAGATGTCTTGATATGTGTTGGAGAAGTTGTTGGTATCATGGTTAATGTTATCCCAGCACAAAGGCAGAGCTGCAATCTGTTCTTTAAGCAACATAAATGTTACGTGAGAGAATTTATTGAAATGGACTTGTGAAATTGGTATTGTGAGTTTGGTAATTCAAGATGTACCATCTACTGTACACCTCATGTATTCTAACTTTAGCATTACAGGATGTGCAAGTGGAAGCAAAGTTCATATTTACAGTAAACCCTCTTACTCTAATTTGCTATTGAGAGAGGGCAACTGTTTCCTTGTTTTCAGCATGTTTTACCTCACCTGAGAGTAAAAAGCCGGACAGGTTCTAAAAGACTTTAAGGTATTTTTATTGTCTAAACAAAACTGGTTCAACTTCTTCTTCTTTTTTCACATTTGTTAACAGGAGAATCAATAATTGTGTTATTTTATGGTTAAAATAAAATAGCTTTTTATTTTTATAGGACAGCATTTTGTAGGACTTAATATTCTTAAACAGTCCACAGGAATCAGTTTAAAATGAAGCCTTTTGAAGTCAAAGCGAGTTAAGGAATCAGAGTTCACATAAGGACAGGATGCTGTCACTTCCTCAAAAATTCATCCTGTGGTCTGAAAAAAATACTTCGGAGTTTCTTAAGACAAAGCTCATTCTTTTGGCTGGTTGCAACTTTAAAAGCTCAGATAAATAAAGCCAGAAACGTAACAGTGATTTTTCTTTTTTAAATCCAAAGATAAAACTGACATAAAGTGATGATCCACACAGGTCAAAGCTTTTTATGTGGACCAGTGGCACGCGCAGAGAGTCCACCAGCCGACGCCTGCCCAAAATGGAGCAGCCAGTCCGGGGCCAGGACAGGCAGTCACCTCTGCAGATGAGGCAGAGACAGGAGTAAGATACCGGAGGAAAATGGCCAGTCTCCTGATGAACAAACTCAAGTCAGAGAGGTAACCTGGCAGACTCCTCTTTTGTTTACTCTTCTGTGAGCCATTTTTATAATAACCAATGCTTGGTGGTGGAAGTCTACTAAATGTTAATTAATTGGGCATACAGACGTTTTCTTCTGCTCCTTTCTACAGCATAACACTCACAGTTTGAACATGCTCTATATTTTTAAGGCAAACCATTAGGAATGTTTTTGCTTACTGAGTACATGAAATGTGAAAGTACTCTGGAAGAACATGGGAAAACATAATTTACTCATGTGCTGTGGCAAATGCCAAACAGGCCAGGCATGTATGCACAACATGGAGGTGCGAGTGTGGCTACGTCCAGTCCATTAACCTCTGTCACTGCACTCCCACAGAGCATCCGCCTCTGCTGAAGATATTATTTCTGCATGCAGCTAGAAAAGAAAGGCGTACTTGTAAGAACTGGCCTGAACCCCTGCGGTAATACAGTGAACCAATGCCTCTGATCTTCTCCCACCTACAGAACCCACTTCATCTCTGACAAACATGGGATCAGCATCACATCCGAACGTTCGTTTGAGAATGGAAGACTTCACTTACATGTGCAAGAGACGTTTGAGGTATTTAAGCCATCAGACTGGAATATTCCCCAATATACATTTGCTTACAAACAAACACAGAAAAAAAACTTCAGTGTTGTTGTAATTCAGTGTTCATCTTTTGCCAACAGAGTGAGATAACCCTGCATGTGGAAAACACTGGAACAGAAACTGTGTATTTCACCTACTACACACCACTGCACTGGCTCAGGTGTTTGTCGCTCGTTGACGAGCAGAAAGTGACCAAACAGAACCCCCTGTCACTAAAACCAGGTGATGCGAGTGTCACAAATAAGCTAGCTCATTTGACTCACATTTGAGAAACAGTTACAGGTAGAATTTGACCATTAACGCACTCAACATGTCGTTTTCGGTTTTTAGGTGACAGCTATAAAATCCAGGCTTTCTTCCACTTCAGCTTGGTTGGTTTCTATCCAGCTACACTTGCCTTTGAATTCAAGCCAGACCTGCAGCCATCCTCTGCTGCATTTTACATTGTGCGCTTTATTGAGGCTGAGTGTGTAACTTCCTTGGGACTGGAGCTAGCACCTATAGCCCCCTACAAACCTCGCTCCATCCCCGCCTGGACTCCTGAGGTTGATTACACGATTGTGGATGGGGTGCCACCTGAAGGGTATTACACTTTACTCAGCTGTTAAACTTACATTGTAAATGTATAAAAATACATTTTCTGTGTCTTTTATAATATTAAACCTTTTTTTTGTGTCCTTAAGGCTGTCAGTAATGCGTCTAAAATATGTGGTTGAGGTAAAACAGTATCGAGTACCATCATACATACAAAACCTCCTTACATCACTGAAAAACTCTTGGTCCAGTCCTAAAAGGTAAGGAAGTTGTTAAATGGTAGTTTGCCTCACTCGTGTTAATTTTCCATTTGTTTTTTTTACATTAAAGTGTCGTCAGTTTGTTGTTAGTGTCTTCAGACTTCAGTAAACTGGTGATATGGCTCAATTTTCACAAAATTCAAGCGTGGTAGTTTTTGTGTAATCTTGGTGACAAACAGCAATGATCAGCAATTAAGAAATTGATCTGATCTACTGAGATCCTCTCATCTCAACTGAGCTTCTGTGATATAGAGTGCAGTATATAATGTCAACCGTTTTTCATGTGGTGTGTCTCAAAGAGCCCTGCTGGAGAGTCCCTTGAACTGGGAGAACTACACGGAAAAGTTTCAGGTGCTGCTGTATCTGGAGGAGCAACAGATGGAGGTGGACATCAAGAGATACAACATCCCCAACGATGACAAAGAACATGCTACCATGACTATAGACAAAATGAACAAGAGGCTTCTTGTTCTAGAGGTAAATATATCTGATATGTCAGATGTCATTCAGTTGTTACCGTTAGTTCAGACCAAGAACTAACCACTCAGCCTCTCTAACTACTATATGTAATATGGTAAGAAAGAACTGAACAACACCTAAAAAATGGAAGAAATAAACCAATTATTAGTGAGCATATAACTGAAGGTTTAATTTTAAAGCATATTGGTGGCTCTGGTTTCATAGTTTGTCAATATGAACAGAGAAAAGTTATATAAGTTAACGCTTATATAAAATGCCCCTCAGTTGTGAAAGTCATACATTTAAACCCATATGAAATTCATACAAAGCATACTACATATCTAAATAGGGACCAGTGTTGGTCAAGTTACTTGAAAAAAGTAATTCGTTGCTAATTACCGATTACTTCTTCAAGAAAGTAATCCTGTTACTTTGCTGATGACTTATTTTCAAAAGTCATTAGTTACTCTATTACTTAGCTGCATATTCCAACATATAAAAAATAAAATATTTTTTTGTGTTTACACTTGCTCTTTCAAATAGATGCAAGTAAAACACAGCCACAAATAAATAAAATCAAAGATTCGGCAGCACTAAGTCCTGTCGCTCTTAAATCCATTTTCACCTGTTTAGCAGGAGTGGGGCAGTCAGAGATTTGCTCGATGTCACATCGGTCATGTTAGTGGGGAGATCCGGGGGTTTCTCTGTGAATTTCATATTCCCGTGGCAGCGTGCTTGCTGCTTGCTCAGATTTGTTAAATTTTTCGCTGTAAAAAGAAGTTTTCTTCCCACGTAGAGTGTACAGAGGACGCTAATGTTTCTGTCACTTTTTACGGAATCAAACTCAAAGTAATGTCAGTACGGACGCCGGTTTGGCTCAGTGCATTGATCAGGCGACTGCGTGCCGTTCGAGTCCAACTCGCGATCCTTTGCCGCATGTCTTCCTCCCTCTCTGCCCTCGCTTTCCTGTCCATTCTTCACTGAGTCTGTCAAATAAAGCTGAAAAAGATCCAAAAAAATATTTTTAAAAAAGAGAAGCAATGTAAATACTTCCAAGCTTTAAACGCAGCATGGTCGTACTCGCTCCCTCACTCCATATTATCCATTGTTGATCTGCTGCACACATCTGTTGCTGCCACGGATGTTGCACGCTTTTACATCATTGTCATGAGACACTCACACAAACAAAATCAAGGCTTAGTAATGCAGCGTACTTACAGGAAATTAACAGTAATCTGATAACTTTTTTGCAATAGTAATCCCTTAATTTACTCGCTACTTGAAAAGAGTAACCGAATTACACGTTACTTGCCATCTCTTTGCTTCACTTACGCAATCATATGTGAAAAGCTTGTGTTTGATATCGGGCCTAAAAATTACAAGGACCTCTACACAACCTTGATTGCTTGTGGCAGCTTGTGGAGACACGTTCAGCTCATGTTTGTGTCATCACAGTTATCCTTGTGACAGATAGCGCTTGTCTCTTTTCCCAGGTGCCTGGTGTGGCTGAGAACCGTCCCTCTGTGCTCCGAGGAGATAAGCTGCTGGTGTATCCTGTTGGAGAACCAGGGGTCAAGTACTGTGGCTACGTCCACAGTGTGCAGCTGGACAGTGTTAAACTGGGTTTCAGCTCCCAGTAAGATTATGACTGTTTAGAATGATAAAAATACAAGGGAGGATTAATATCTTTCACAAATAAAATTAAAATTTGTGATGTCTTAGATTTTGTGAATTTCTTCGCAGGTTGCTTAGCCGCTTTTTAGAGGGCATGAAGTTCAATGTTGAGTTCACCATAAACCGCCTGACTCTGCGTCTCCAGCACAGAGCGGCAGAACTGGCTTCTTCATGTAGACTGGAAAACGTGTTGTTTCCTGCTGAACCCAACATGTCCTTTAAGCCAAAGGACCTTCCCAGTCTCAGGTTAGGAACTCTAGAAAACTGATCATATACTTTTTTTATACACAGCACATGTGTTATCCATCACTCTACATGTAAATAAATAATGGAAGATCATTACAGTGCTGCACTAATCAGCTGAGGCTGGTTCAAGCATGTGATTCAGCTCTAAAATTATACCCTTTTTTTTTCCATTTATCTTTCCATCAACAGGTTATTTGATTGGCAGCTGGAGAGAAACCCAGAGCAATATCAGGCAGTACAACACATTGTAGCTGGCTCATCCAAACCTGCCCCCTACCTGGTTTTTGGTCCACCTGGAACAGGTACAGGGTCCCATATATTGCTACCCTTTTGTTTTTGAGCTGCTGTTCCAGGAACTTACCATAAGTCTAAAAATGCAACTCAGCTGATGCCATTCTTATGTTTCTTGGTCTATTCAGGAAAGACGGTGACTGTGGTGGAGGCTATCAAGCAGATAGAGAAGACACAGGCTAACTGCCACATTCTGGCATGCGCTCCATCCAACAGTGCCGCTGATGTGCTTTGCAGTAGGATTCTGGATCACGTGGACAAGCGCGAAGTGTACCGAATGTA
>VOQK01014082.1:26594-36685 GCA_015052645.1 Benitochromis conjunctus
TTCCATAATGCCCTTTTCTTCTAGAGTAATTGGTACTGTAGTGTTTGTACCCTTTGTTTATTGTTTTTTTCTAAAATATATTTTACTTTCACAATCCGTAATGAAGTGGTCTAAATCATTTGTAAAATGAATAAAACCTCTAAACTTAATTCTAAATTCTCATTTTGTTAAATCTAACTTATAGTTGAGAAAATTAAATGAAAATTAACAAGTTAAATTTTTTGAAGAAATTACTTTTTCACCATTACGTCTGTTGTTTCAGGATGGGCTCAAAATCTTCCCCGTGGTATCCAAAATGCTATAGAGTGTGGAATATTTCCCTGTGTATTGTCTCTTTGGAAACGATTCTTAAGAGTCATAGGGTCTTAAAGAAATGTAAAAAATCACCACAAAGTGATACAGACAGGGCTTGAGGGCTTTTGCACACCCAGGAATCCACTGTCTCAAAATCTCACTCCATTACAGTCAATTGGTGTACACTGCCATCAGTGGTATATAACTGGTATATACTATGATCAGTGGTATATAATTTGTGTATACTACCATCAGTTGAATATAACTGGTATATACTATGATCAGTGGTATATAATTTGTGTATACTACCATCAGTGGTATATATCTGGTATATACTATCATCAGTGGTATATAATTGGTGTATACTACCATCAGTGGTATATAACTGGTATATACTATGATCAGTGGTATATAATTGGTATATACTATGATTTACAGCCATGATATTCTGAAGTGCTCACACACACTCACAGAAAGGTCAGAGGAATTTTTTTTGTGAGGAACAGCAGGAGGGAGTCGAGTCAGACGACTGTCGGTAGATGCTCAGGAGAGTGCGAGTGGTAATCTCTATTATTAGACTACAGATTATACTAAATGAGCTACAACTGCAGACATGCACACACGCACACATGCACACACTTATCGTTGGATTATAATCCCAGTCCCACAATCTCCGTCTGGCTCAACCAATCATGTCCCACCAAATCCTGCACAGCCTGCTGGGTAACCTACATTCAATAGTGTGTTTATCTGTGTGCGTGTCTGCGTGTGTGTGTGTGTGTGTGTGTGTGTGATTGTCGGTGGTAATCCCCAACAGTCTGTAATAGAGGAACATCTGGTTTATCTCATTGACCCTGAAGTTTCCTTTTTTTGGGAGGTGAAAAACAGAATAAGGGAAAAATAACATTTACAGATACTTTTACAAAAAATGTAATAAATATAATTACTGTAATGTTGTTTATAATTAATGTACATGTTAGTAAAAAGACTTCAACTAAATCAGCATCATATCCTAAAATTAGCCTAGTGGGGAGTTTTCGAGACAGAAAAACAACAACAAGGAAGGAACACTTTTAGGAGAAACTAGTCTATGATGGTGCCGTTTTTCTTTTTTTCACCTCAGAACATGAGCCTTGCAATATAAAACATTTAATTCCAACTAATTAAATGAATGTGTTGATGGGTCTAATGATTTCACAGTATATTTCTTTCTCTAAGTGTGCCTGTGGCTGGTGGGGACAGGAAGGCGGTTCATTAGTGTCGGGGCCCCTGGGGTCTCGGGTGCCTTTGTTAGCAGTAGCAGTCAGTGCTAGCAGTGCAGTCCTGGATTTTAGTGTGGAACTGGAGGTTCACCTTGAGCAGTTAGTGTCAGGTCCTGATGGAGCAGAGCAGCTATTTAAAGACAGAGCTGAAGTCACATTGTCCTGAAGTGAAGGTTGGACGTATAAAACAATCCTGCTGCGCCTCCTGTTATAAATACGTTTAATCTGTACAATATCATCTCAGTCATAAACATGAGAAGATTAAAATGAACACAAACCCTGAATCTAAACATGATCCAAATTAAATCCCTGATTCTGTAAAACTGCCTCAGTTTGCAATGAGAGAAACAGTCAATAAATCAATAATAACTATGAGAAATATTCAGATTAATTAAGGCAATTATCATAATGAACTTTTAATGTAGTCTCCTTTATTAATCTGAAAAGGGGATGTGCTAAAATAGAGGAATAGATGTGACCTTCACATGCATAGGTTATGTTTTTACTTGAACACCTTTCAGCTTGTTCGCATTCACCCTTTCACACACACTCTCACATCAGTGACAGCGGTCCTGCAGTGCAAGGCTGCTTTAGTCCTTATTCAGTGGGGAGGGGCTGGCGACCCCGTGGAAAAACTCCGTTCGCTAGGCAAAAATGTGAATTCCCTGAGCAGATGGCAAGTGGTTACTGGAAGGTTGCTGAGTGAAACTGGTTGCAAAGAAGGTGCAGCACCAAAAACCTGTTTATGATTGCTCTGATCACCAGGAGTTTACATGGAAAATGCTGACTTGTCTGGAAATACTCACCATTTACTCAAAAAAGAGCTCCACAAACCCAGAGCAGAGATTGTTCACCTTAAGAATAAATATTGTTTATTACCAAGGAATGGCTTTCTGCCTCAGCTACAACACTGCCAGTATAAAACAATACTTCTATCGGGCTGTCTGTTAACTTATCAAAAGAGAACTGATTTGACCTCAGCGTTGGTGATATCTGATGACATGTCAGCTGTACACCATAAATATGTTTAAATGGATCATTGTCCATTAAAATAACCCTCAGTCGACCTTGTTATTGGTCTTGGCAAGTAGTTTCAGAATGTTTGCAAACCAGTCAGCATCTTTTTTGTGTGTTTTGGTTTCTTTCTGGTCGGGTTATATCTGGATCTCCACCAAAAATAATGACTCAAAAATCTTTGATTTTCTCCACCAATCTCTGATTTTCACGTCTGAAGACGTCTGCATGTCGTTTATTTGATCTCTGCAGACGCCCACGTGCAAAATGTGACGCGGTGCGCAGCGACTGTTCTCGAGCTTGAAAAGCAAACTGGACACTAGCTTTGTGCTCCATATGTACTTCATGATGCTTAGATTAGTCAAGCACTTTGCAAATGTTGTTTGCTTCAGGAGGTTGCCGTCACGCTGTTTATTCATTCAAATACTTATCCACTGAAAAAAATGAACTTTTGTGGTAAAAAAAAGTTTGAAAACGTACTTTGCGCGGCGTTCAGTGTGCTTTTGAGAGTTTAAGTTGACTGAATGGAGATTGCAGGAAAATAGCAGTGGCATAAATAGTTTTAAAAATGTGTTTTTAAGTAGCTCCCCTTTTGACAAAGTGAATAAAGAAGATTTTATCTTTTTCTTAATGTAGAAGAGAGATGTTTTACAGACAACACGGACAGAAAATAGAGCATTTGGGCAGCGGACAGAAAATAGAGCATTTGGGCAGCGGACAGAGTGCCTGCAGGCAATCATTCATCAGATTCTAGGTTTTCGTGTGTGCTTGTCTCACTCAAGAAGTGAGGACTTAAATCTTTTTGCACAGTCACACTGTGAGCAGAAAACAAGTCTACATAAGGTAAACCATTACATTTCATAGGGGAAGACTTAAGTTAAGGATTAGGGTAAGTCTACAGGAAATGAATGTCAGTCGGTGGGATGTCCTCTAATGTGATGGATAAACAACTCTGTGCGCGTGTGAGTGGACTGACCACAGTGACATCACCGGTTGTGTTTTTACAGCACAGCGTTTCTCTGACAACCACAAAACAGTCACACAGAAGTCTGCACTGTCTGCAAACGTGTCATTGCACCTGTTGGAGCTTTCCACTGCACTGCCGTGACTCCTTAATTCCCTTGTTTGTGTCTCTTCCTCACAACTCTACGGATGGAAGAACTTCTTTTTCATTACGGGCAACGGGCTTTCGTTTTGGGCAACAACTTCACTTCCCTATAATGACTTTTATTTAAATGAGGGCACATTTCATCTGATTTCTGGTGTTCCAACACTTATTATATTACAAGTCTGTTGTGGCCTCATGAAAAATGATTCTGAAAAATAACAATTGTTATATTTTTACTGATGTCCACAGAGGGATTTTATAATAATCCTTCACGGACCTTAAATAACAAGCTGAGCTTCATCATGTTTTTACATCTCACTCTTCATCTTCATCATGATGCTCACAAGATTAACATCCAAAGTGATATTATATAAACCTCAGCTGATTCCTTGTTATATATCTCTGTGTCCTCACAGTGCGTTCAGGTTTCGGCCCCTTGCAGCTCTTCAGATTCACTTTAACCTGAACGTGAATGCAATCTCATCCCACTGTGTGTGGTTTTATGTCTATGCTGTCCATATATGGATATGGATGTGATATTTGGCTTATCCCTGCACTGAATGCCAGCTCCAGCATCCAGGCTGAAGCTTTTTTCTCGCTACTGCCAGTCATAAATCTTACCATACCAACTTTATTTATATAGCACTTTAACAAAAAACCAGGGTTCACAAAGTGCTGTACATATACAAATAGCATAAACAAACAAACAAAAAAAGAATCAAACATGTTAAAACAATTTGAGTCGACCCCTTAAAAGAGTGCCAAAGGCTTCAGCAAATAAATATGTTTTAAGAAAAGTATTAAAGTCAGAAAGAGAAGAGAACTGCCTAACGTGCTGGGGCGGATCATTCCACAACTTTGGAGCAGCTACAGCAAAAGCACGGTCACCTGTAAATTTATCAACATAAACTAGAAGACAATGAAAACAGTTAAAAGACAGTCAATCTGGCAGCGCACCATAAGATTTTAGTCAGAGACTAAAGGATTTTCCAAAGACTGGAGATCTTTGAGGCTTTCGAACTCGATTTGTTTTGAGATTATTTCCCATCATGTCCCTGATATAAATTTACAAGAACAAATAGTGAAGAATGAAGTGGAAGCAGGGCCTTGGTGCATCTTTTTATTGATGACTGCCTAATATATATGATTGAACTTAGGATGATGTTAAACATGCTGGATTTTCTTAAATAATAAAATAGGCTAACTTAAGACAGTTCTAATTTTTATGGCCAGCTTACACCACATGATTAAATTGACATGAGCATGCCACTGTCATGAGTTTACTGTGACTCTGAGTAATCGCCTGCGAGACTGAAATTGCTTGGAAACTGAAGGCGTGAGGCTGACATAAGTCACTTCTGCACAGCTTGTAGCATTTTAGCAAACATGTAGCGTTAATGCACTTCTTGTGTCGACCTTAAAACAAGACTTGTGGCGAAGTGTTCGGCTGGACATATCGAGAAATAAATCCCAACCCTCGAAAATATTTATGGCCAAAATAGTATATTTTGTATTTTTTAAATAAATATTTAAGTAATTTGATTGCTTGTACGTTTTGCATGTAATTTTGTTACATAGGTACAATGCAACGCAATCTGGTCAAATGAAATATACTCGATTAGTATGCATTCACTTTATTCTAAGCATATTTTACTTGCTGATTCACTATTTGAATAAGTAAACCTTTGATTTTATATATTTTTGCTGGATTTTACTCAGAATTATTGTTTGATGTTTATGAAGGCCTAGACTCATTTTTGAAAGCGGGTCACTATCTTTGTGAATGAAAGGATTGTACAGTGAATAATAAAAACAGAAACAATGCGTGTTCAGAACAGCAACATACTAAGAAATGCAACAAAATAAGCAGATACAAAGAAAACACAGTGAGTCTCAGTGAGTTAGATCAGTACGCCAAAATGCTAAAGTTATTAGTGGATTAGATTCTTATCTTCATTAGTATTTACCTGAGCAGTTGTTTCCCCCTCCTTCTGTTAAAATTCTAGTTCATGATAACGCTTGTCTTCCTCATGAAAGATGAACCTGAAAATCTGTTTAAGTTAGTTTTGCATGATATAGAAACTTTTGCCTGTTTAATCCCTTTAGAAGCTAACATGACATTATAATGTTTTTTTAATTATAATGTAATACTGTTACAGAACTGACTAGTGATCATTACGGTGTTTTATTATTATTATGTTTGGTTGATTTGGTCAGGAACAGCTGTCGTGGTTTTATACATGAATGAAATGAACTTTTAAACCTTAAAAATAGATTTTAAACAAAACAGATGCAGTAGACCTGATTATTAAATTATGATCTTTTCTATTTTACGTGTTCCCCACTGGAATCATTAAATCATTAAACATTGTCACAGTGGTTTTGTGAGCTGGTCCCTAGCTGTGTCACAGCTTCAAACAGAAAAATTAGCCCTGAATTGAGCCTTCCTGGTAGCTCTTACCCACAATAACCTCCATAAATACAGTGTTTAGCGTGTGGTTTCAGGTCAGAGCTATTCCACTTTTGGTTTTGAGGTTAGACAGGAATTAGTTTGCTGAGACTTGACCTTGTACATTCTGCTGTAGGGAAATTGCAGCCTTCAAGAAAGCTCTCTGCGTGCAAATGAAACAAAGACAGAAAGACTAAGCAGGTCAGACTGATTCGTCCAGTTCTGACCCCGCCCCCAAACAAAACAAAACTAGAATTTATGTGAAAAATAGCAATGGAAAGATTTTTTTTCTGATTTGACCTCTTTCTAAAGACAGCCGTGAAAATATGTGTAACACATCAGTGTGCATCGCCTCAGAAACTGCAGTGAGGCAACAGTTTGTCACAGTGACATTTTCCAAGACCTAACTGCAAAAGACGATGCGGCCTGCACACAGTCACCCATGTGATTAAGAATGTGTTTTACTTTGAAACAATGTGACACTGTTTTGCAGTGAGAATATACAATTCATATCTGCAAAAATGCACAGTTTGTAATGAGTTTGTCCTGATGTTGGATCTCAGATGAATTCAGAGACAAACAAGTACTTTGTTCCAACATCTCTGCTGCTGGTGACCGCTTCGTATACTGTGTGTCTTTGACCACTGTTATTACCAGTTCCAAGCCTCGGGGTGAGAGACAGCCACTCTCCGATCTCTCTCTGTCTTTTCAGATCTCCATTAGTTTCTTTTCCCTGTCGTCCCCTGAGGTTACGCTGTGTGCGTGCACGCACGTGTGTCTATGCGGTGTCTCTTTCAGAGAACAGTGACATACATTGGTGCCCCTCGCCTCTTTATCTTTAACCCCGGCAGGATTCAGAGCTTTCCACTACTCAGACGAGCTCCTCATTTGTCCACTTGCAGAAATAAAAACACTGTGGGAGCAAGACAAGATCAGATTATATAAGATTTAGCAGGGAGAGACCTGGTATCTTCGGTTATGTTGTCACACAAGCTGAAAAGCATCTCTGGTTTGAAAAAAAAAAACCTTCAGACCAGAATAATGGTTCATAAAAGATTTCATACACCACTGAACAATAACACACGCCTGGTGGTTCCTAAAAGTTGACATACATTTTGTACATAAATGGTTTTTAACTAACAATAGCCAGTTAACATTAATAGTAGTACACGTGTTGAGTGAAACTGGCAGTGGCTTGAGCAGGACCTGGGCATCGTACGGCCTCCGGGCCACATCCGGCCCTTTGGTTACCCCTGACTGGCCCACACGAGAAAATTGGAATTCAAATGTAAAATAGACAGCATGCAGTTTTCCCATTTAAACCCCCAAACACACTTTATAAGCTCCATCAGAGAATGAATGACTGTTTTTTGCAATTTTATGGGAAATTATTTTGATGGTGACTGCTGTTTTCCAAAGTTTATTTAGGTATTTGCATGCAAATGACTGGAGATTCACTGTAAATGCATTGAAATGGATGTTTGGGAGAGACGTGAGTTTGCTAGACCTGAAAAATGTCAGCTCACATAAAAAAGAAACACTGATGAAGAATGTCGAATTTTTAACAAGACACAGACTTCAAAATATTTATTTAATGAAGGCAGAGGCAACATCATGATGAAGATACAGATAATACAGTGAAGCTGGAGCAGAGCTTATGTTTCAGCAGATTAACATATATACATTCTTACTGCTTACACTCATCATTCATCCACAGAATTAAATAATATAATAAAAACGCAATGTAATAAGAGAGCTCATTTAAATTAAGAGCAAAATAGTGAGTGTAATAACATTAAAATAGCAAATATGAAAGTATAAATACACATACAGTTTTGCTAACAATGATATTGCACTTGTTGGTAGGTAGCGCTATGCTGGTGCTTTGTACTAGATGCAATGTTACATTTGGCACCATTGCACTGAATATTACACATTAGTTTGTGGAGATGAGATTGATGGGAATAATTTAAAAATTGCAGTTTGAATGAGGGGAAAGATGCAAGAATGGCTGATGCAGAGTGGGAATCAACATCTGAACCTTTGTTAGCAAAGCTAAAAAAGTACGGACTACCAAGCTTCACATGTCCATGGATGGAGCCGTCTAGGCCAAAAGTAAGCCACTCTGTCGTGGGGGATTTATCAAAGCGCGTGTGGTGGACTCTGCCATGCTAATATGCCCTAAGGACAACAAACATCTGAGAATTTGAGAAAGGGATGTTTTCCCTTCCCACTGTCGCCAGTGAGTTCTTCCTCTTGGTGGTTTGTTGAGTTTTTTTCTGTAAAATCTTTACCTTACAATGTAAGCCCACCAAAACATTGTTGAGGAGATGTTGAAGCTGATAGAAGACATTAGTTATAAAAAAGTGAAAGTTTTGTCTTCTCAGTTCAGAGGCTCGTACAAATAAGGTCACCATGTTGGTTTCACCAGAATGAAACATGAGTTATGCAAAAAGAAAAGTACAGTCCTTGATTTAGTAGCTTGTGGAACCACCTTTAGCAGCAATAACGTGAAGTAATTGTTTTCTGCATGATTTTATTGGTCTCTTACGTTTATGTGGAGGACTTTTATTCCACTCTTCTTTATAAGGTTTCTTATATTGAGGATTGACCACTGTAAGAGACTAATAAAATCATTGAGGATTGCTGCCATTTACTTATGCACAGCTCTGTTAAGGGCCTGCCACAGCATTTCAGGGCTTTAACCGGAACATTGCAGCACCTTCATTATTTTCCTTTTCAGCCATTCTTTTGTTTGCTGGTGTTCTTGAATTCAGTGTCCTGTTTCAGCTTTACCCGTTGGACATATGGCGTCACATTTGACTCTAAAATACTTTGGTGTACAGAGGAGTTCATAGCTGATTCAATGTATGCAAGATGTCCAAGCCCAAATCATCACCCCTCCATCACCGTGCTTGATAGTTGGTTCCTCAGGTTTTGTGGTTTATTCAGATGCAACTTTGCAAACCTAAGCTGTGCTGTCATGTTCTTTTTAGACAGGGATGTACTGATTTTTTCACCGGACACTAACCCCAAGAAGAAGACAGTTTACATCAAGATATAAGTAAAAAAAAAAACAACACCAAATACATTTATTTGCATTTTTTAAACATCGATGAGGGGATGTAGACGTCCACTAAGCTTTCCCATTAGAACCAATTTTAGATTTTTTTAGGAATCTTTCCACATCCTGAAAATATAACTTGTCACATTTTGCTTGTAACCAGATTTAACCCGTTCATATATAGTGGTCACTACAGTGGACAGCTGCTCAAAGGCTGGTTTCTTGTATTTGTATCAGTATTGATGGTATACTTGCACATAAAGCACTACATTGGACACTGATATGTTACTCCATACCCTGCCACCCACTGGTCGTTTAATGTTACTATAGATGTATGACGTGTTTCATTGTAATTATTGTTATTTAACCCTGTCATGCATGAATTATGATAACCTCAATCAGGATTTTTTCTTAAGTATTTTTATTCATCTTTTAATGCCTAAAGATCCTAAAAATCCTGATTCAGGTTGTCATAATTCATGCATGAAAGGGTTAAACATATCGGGGTGTTTTAAAATGCTATGAAGGGCCATCAGCCGAACACTTTTAATTCAGAAGAGGAGGTGCCACCTTTCAGTTTAGTATCCAGTTCTCGATGTTCATTATGGTCTTGCACTTCTGGATTTAGTAGTCACAGTCTGAAATTCACACACTGACAGAGATGATGGACTGCATTTCACCACAACATTAAAGACATGCAGATGAGGCTGAAACTCAGTCAGGTGTTTCTTTGAAGTCTTTTTCAGGTTAGTGAGAAGCTCTACCTGAACATATTCCTACTTTTCCTCCTCAGTCACGAATTACATTGTTGCTTGACCGGTGTCAGTGTGTGCGTGTGTGTCTGTGTGTGTGCTTATGTATGTATGAGATTATAACCCACAGCTGGCCTCTCTGATTACT
>VOQK01014084.1:2380-14625 GCA_015052645.1 Benitochromis conjunctus
ACAGTGACCTCTACTGGATGACATTAAAACTGCATTTAATATTAACGGTATATTTTTCTCTATGTAATGGACTCTGATATGGGTTAGTACCATGAGATTTTAGACTTTTGCTAATCATTTTATGTCATCACTGTAACCGCAGAGCAATGCAAAAATGAAACAAAAAATTGTGGCGCATTGCAAAGAAAGAAAGACTGAACTAAAATGTAGAACCCTGACATTCAGCGTTGTGCCATCAGTTATTTCAGCTTGGCCTTATGGATGGCTGCATTCCCTACAGATATAATTAATTTTGAAAGATCTCTCCTCTGTGCCTGTCACCTAGAAATCAATCTCAGTACACCATGTTAAAGGATCAAATTCCTAAAATCCATGTAGAGAGGAGAAGAGGCTTCCTGAAGGAGATATAATCAAGACTGCACAGGACTTTCACTTTCACCTGTGACTCGTGAAAATGGTGTGACACACTGGCCGGGTTTTACAAATAATGATGGGAGGATGATTCAATAAAAAAACAACAACTAGTGCCTTGTATTAATAAGTTGCTTCAATTATTTAAACTCAAATCAGATTGTATGTGCTCCACAAACATTTATTGACCCCCTAAAGACAAAAGTTGAACACTGTAGCTCTTTTATGACATCTGGTATCCAGGCCTCGGGTGCGTTAATTCAGGCCATTCTCCTTCAAATCTGTCATTTTCAACTGTAAGTGAATCCTTACTGACAGGAAAACGTTTTTGTCCCTTTTGAATTTCTTAGATTTTTCATTATTTTTCACAGTTAAACATTTCAGATCATCAAACAAATATTAATATTAGGCAAAGACCACCAGAATAAATACAAAATGCACTTTTTAAAATATTATTTTATTGTTTAATTCTTAAGGGAAAAAGCTCACACGCGCAGAGGGAACCATGGGCTCTAGAACTTGTGAGTAGCCTGGTGGTTCTTGACCATTCATGTTTAAATGAAGTGGTACTGATATTGCACTTTTCTACCCATGCTATGCACTCAACACTCACTACAAGTCCCAATTTTTACATCACTTTTCTTGCTCTCGCTCTCTCTCACGCACACACACACAAAGCAGGAACAACTGGGGGATCAGTATCATGCTCAAAGATACTTCAGCACCTGCTCTAGCTCCTGACTCACAGCTACTCCATGTATGTAAACAAATATTCCTGAGATAATACTAAATGGAAATACACTTGAAGACAATTATTTGAAAGTCAGAATGCCAAGGGTTTTACTACATCCATTATTCAATTATAAGAAGAGAGCAGAAGTATGTATGATGATGTTTAAGGAAAGTGAAACTCTTTGTAACTCTGACTGAATCCTGTTAATATAACAGGTGTTATCATAGCAGAATGTGTATTTAGAGCTCTGAAACCGTGTCCCAGTTTGTAAATGAAGACAAACAAACAAACAAAAAGCCAAGAACGTCTGGCCTACATGACTTTCAGGTTAACAATGGTCTGCCTGCCTTTGCTTTACAAACGTTATTGACAAAACCTGGTAATTCATGTTATGAATGCTTCTCTAACTCAGTCTCCTAAAAGTATTCAGATCAGGTGACCATAGTCAGTACTGGCAGTCTGGACTCTTTGGTCTTCAAATGTTTGAGGTGTTTTACCTGTTCGCTTTATATAAAAGCTGTATATAGCTGCCATGGTATCACTCACTGGACTCTGGTGGAATTTCACCCATTTAAAGTACACATTTCTTGGATGGTCTGTACCTCACAGCAGGTTGCGTTACTTCTGATTAAAGCTCCAAAAGGCAATAAACACAGACGGTAAAGCTCAGTGATTTGACTGCTCTGAGCCTTGTTCTGCTGGAGGTGTCTTCATATTAAAAATAATTTTGTTTTCTATTTGAAATGCGACTGTAGTCAGAACAAATGATGTTTCTTGGAGGCACATCCTTTTTTCTCTGCAAGTGTGGGAAGAAGAGAAAAGTCAAAAGAGGGAAAAGCTGAGAGAAAGAAGTGAGAGCAGAGAGAAGTGAACAGAGTGAGAGACGTTTATTATAGATAAGGTACAGATGAGAGCAGAGGCCTGAAACTACCCAGACATACACAAACACAATTTTACTTGAGCTGGTTGGTAGAAAAGACGTGTTTAATTTGTGCTAATCTGAAATCTTATCACAAAAGAAACTGAACTCAGGTAGAAAATTTACAAGAATTATCTAAAAACGGTCTAAAAATAAACTCTGCAGCTGGAAACAAGATCGAGAGGTGAGAGAAATAAAACCAACTTATGAGGTGACCTCAGCTGAAACAATTTTTGTGCATCTCACTTTGATAAATAACCTCAGACTGTCAAAGAGAACTGAAAGACGAGGTTTGCTTCTTTTTAAAATTAACAAGACATTTTTTTCCCAAACATAGGTTTACAACACAAGATTGGCAATCATTACCAATACAATTGTTGGTTTAAAAACACAAGATAAACAGTAAAATCAAACTAAAGGCACATGTACTTAGGTCCCGATGGGTTCTCCAAATATTTTAAGAGCCCCAGACCAGAATGACATGTTGAAACCTTGTTTAAACAGACAGCATTAGCAAGAATCCTGTGCATGTGTGCATCCACTTACGGCTGCTTTTCCAATGACAGGGATGGGACTGAAACAGGAAACAGATGGCACCACCTTTGCATCCCTAATATTATTACACTGAGTCAATACATTCTATGTTGTGCTGTGAAGGACATTTCAGGGACATAAATGTCAGAAACAAGCATAATTCACTTCAAACGATGACTGTCATTCCTACAAATCTTTTTAAAATCATATAGAAAAAAGGTACGATAGACTTTCTAATGTTCATTAAATGTAGAAACAATTTCCAAAATGATTGTTCAGAGGCGGGATAACCAGCAAGAAAGTATGCACGTGAAGGGGGAAAAAAACAGAAATGGTGAAATTGCGACACAATGAATCCTGTGCATTAAGTGTTAAAAACTGTTGTTACACCTGCTGTTTAAACTACATTTAAAAATGACTGTGTGCAGGTAAAGAATGCCCCTCTGAGTAATGAGTGCTTCTAATGTAATACTGGTCATATTTACATTGCTTTCAGTGACACCACCCTCGACTCTTGTATGCTCACTGCTTCATTTTTTCCCCCCTTGAACGTGTCATACTTCGGCAATGAACTAGATGAGATTTGAAGAAGCGGAACAGTCCAGAAAACGTCTTAAAATAACAGGCAACCAAAGAGGATCAGAGACGATGTAAATGGCCTTCAGAACAATGCCAGTGTGATGTTTAAACTGGAATCTGCTAAAAGAGTAGGTGGTTCAGAAAGGAACAGAGAAGTGACTCAGACCTCAAAGATAAATTCAGGGAGAGGTCAACTCTGACAGACAGTTCAACACGAAATAAACCACAGATCGCACTTTAAATGAAAACTACCAGTCTGTACTGCTCTAAAGAGGATCTCAACACCAGATCAGATTTGAAGTCTTTTTCACCTGTAGCCCCAATCAACAGTGATGTTGGTGTACTCGCACACCCTGGTAAACAAAGATAACATATTCAGCTGGTGTTTAGTTGCTCTTTAACATGTTGTACGGATCAAAGCAGGACTGCCTCTGGGTTGAGACTGAGGTAAGCACTGCTTCTACTGGTTGAGAAAATATACTGTAGTGAAATTCTGATTTTCTCATTTTTTTCACTGAAAACTATTCCAAGGAAATTTTCAAAAAGGGGACCACTGATAGTGACTTATTTGTTGGCTTGTCACAGATCTAAACGTGACAGGGATTTGGGTTAGATGGTGGACTTTGAAAAGGAGACTTTCAGATGGTGATTTCCTCCCATGTCATAGTTGTGAAGATCCATCAGGGCTTGGATCCCTTCCTCGACTGACGACATCTGGATCAAAGCCATCTTACGGTCCCTGATGAGAAAACAAAGAAAAGCTGAATGTCACATGATGCAACAAAAACAAACAAACAAAAATGTTCACTTCTTCCTTAACATTACAACTGCCAGACAAATCGTCCTAGATCAGCTGAGGGGTGGTGAGTCATTTTCACTTCAAAGAAGTTAATTTTCTTTGAAGTGAGACTTGAGTTGAGTTTTAGGGGTTTTATTAGTTTTACAAATGATTTGATTATTTCATTACAGGCTGCAAAGTTAAAATATATATTACAATTTATTGATAATCAAAGTGTACAATAAACAGCTGGAGGAGGTGAAGGGCCACAGTCTGCAGCCCTTCACCTCCCCAGCTCTCCTGCTCAGGCCTGAAACCCGCCCCACGTGGCTGCTCAGCTCTGGATTTCACTTTGCTTGTATTAGTTCTCCACATTCTGAAGCCTCTGCTCGGGTCATGGTTCCCCACTGCTCTCTACAGCCACCAGGTTCTCCACGTGTTCTGTCACACACTCCACCTTCTTTAACCCGCTCTGCCCCGACTCAGCATCCCACCCACGACCCGTTAACTACAGTCCCCTACATATTTATCAGTCAATCACATCCAGCAAGCTCTGCCTCATGTGATAGCAATATTCATATCAAAATGTGTGTAAAAAATGTGTTGCTAGGCAACCTGGCATGCATGGATTGTTCTTCTATGTTCTATTGTTATTCATTAATTTCTATGCGAACAAAATGATGTCCTATTTGATGAAAAACCCATTTTAGGAATAGTTTGGGGATATGAAATGATAGTATTTTAATTTGATCAGAGTTACATCATTTTTAAAATTCCAAAGGGTCAAAACGATCCCATTGGTGTTCCGGTGTTCTTGGTTAAGTTACCCCAGTGAATTGCACGCTACTTATCTAAAGCATTTCAAAGTGTACTGCTTTTAACTTAGAGTAGGACATATGCCACCTGTAGTGTTATCAATAACTTTATACTGAAAGCTTTCTTACTGGAAAAACTTGAAGGCCTTCACAGTCCCTCCACTGTTGGAGAACAGAAGACGCAGGTCATCCTCTCCTACTCCATCGCTAAACAGGAAAACAGCAACTGTTATAGCCTTAAAGCAAAGCGTTATGAATAATACAATGTGTCCGCGGCTATTTTACCGAATGTTGGAGAGGTGAAGTGTTGCAGAGGGTGGAAAGATGTTCTGGAAGTTTTTCGACCCTGGCTTCTTAAAGCGATGGAGTGGTGAGCCAGAAAAATCTGTGGATTGAAAACAAAATATCCATATATTGACAAAAAACACCTGCTGAATAGTTTTTCTAATAAGCACATTCAATAACCAAACCTAGAAACTAGAAACATTTTTAGACTCATGAACTAGTGAACAATCTTTGAATATGGCATCTGGTTCTCCCAAGCAGCACAGTGCTGCCATTAAGGGAAAAAAAAACCCTTTCTTTGCAACTTTCTAGCATCTAAAATTAACTTCAAGACTTACTGGTCTGACGATAAAACTTGACATTGTTTTATGCACTTATGTAACTAGATGAGGCCACAGCTGTTTTTCATTAAATAACCCTTGTTTCAGTGTTCTTTATTTATAATAATAAAGTTGGTGATAGAAGTGTAACATCCAGTGACAAAGTGAGCAAACCTTTTTTAAAAAAAAAAAGTCAAATCTCTCCTTTGACACACAATCATCTTTTCAGCTGCTCCATTTAGGGGTCACCACCGCAGATAATCTTATCCCAACACTCTGTGTGTCCTCCTTCACTACACCTTTGAAAAAAGCTTCTATATATTTTTTAAATACTACTACAATTTAATTAACATAACTATAATATTCTATTTTACTTTAAATCCGAAAAATTATGTAACTAAAGCCTTGAAGTAAATATAGTCTAGTACACCCCATGCCCCTCTTTAGATTCACCCTTGCCTGTTCCAGGTATTACTGCCACGTAAAACAGAATAGCTGTCTGCAGCCTTCAGCAAGTCGTCTAGTTTAAACATCAAATCGGACTACGTTAACAGTTCATCTGCATATTTCATTTTAACTTCTGTATATTTCAATACAACCTTTGTAGCTTTACTGCAGATTTTTCACTGTGTAAAAAGTGGCGGTGGATGCGAGCAGTTGCAAAGTTTGCTTTTCTTCACATCGGAGTTTGTTAAACAGGTGGTTTGATGAAGGACTCCCGCCAGCTGTTTGCAGTAAAGGTTTTAATGATGATTACAGGAACAAGTGCTACTGCTTTGGACGTGAGAGGGCCATAAGCCATTGTACTCCTAGTACAATGGCTTATGGCCCCTGTGGCTGGGTTTCTCCTTAGATACACAACAAGCATTGTGAAAGATACTGCTTTGTTGCCTTCCAGGATCATCTTACCTTTAGTTAATAGTTGGTCATCCAGGCCTTCTCTGGGCAAAGCCACAGTCTGATGTTTGGACAGTGTCACTCTCATCACTTTACCAAACACCTTCTGACCATTCAGGTGACTCATGGCTGCAGGTGAGAAATGCAAACCAAGGGGGGGAGAAAAAAAAGTGAAATCTGACAAATGTTGACAATTTGACATTTTCGGATTCCGACAGTGATTTTGATCATTAGCATCACAAACTGTTTTCAATACTCCAGGGACTTTCTACATGCAACTTTAAGTTTCTCAATCTCAAGCGCTACAAGAACAAAAGCACCATTTCATTTTCTTCACATCAATGAGAATCTTTAATTGATTTTTCTAAATATCTCAACCAGTGGAATTGGCAAGTTTTCATATTAACCCTTAAGTGTACTTAGGGGCACTTTGCAAGGTTTGGAAGAACTTTCAAGGATTTCCAAGTAGGCTTAAGGGTTAAGCCTGAAATAATGATTGTAAAAATAAAAACATCATGCCTTAAATTATCTCAAACTTACCAAGTTGAGCCTGGTTGCCATCTGACAGCTGAATCAGAGCGCTGTCCTTTTTGTTGTAGAGTATCTTTACCCTTTGCACATCACCATAGACCCCTGAAGGTACAGAAAGAGAGAGCAAGAGAGAACGAGCGCGAGCGAGAGAGGGAGATCCATAGGAGAGAAAGAGAGCAGGGGAGAAGAGGAGGAAGACAGACAGAGCAGGAGAGATGGAGCCGACGAAGATAAAAAAAGGAGAAGTGTGAAGGATGGAAGGAATAAAGTTAGTGCTAGAAAGACAAATGAAAAAGATGGAATCTTCCCATTTGACTTCAACTTGAAACTTAATAAAATGCTTCTGTGTACCTGAGTACTTTTATATCATGACTGTGAACCAATGGGAAAATCGTGGCTGAGCTTTAGCACTGACACCTGATTGATTGTTGAGCAGTGTATGCAGGATTCACAAATCCAGCCTTATAAGGTAATTCAAAATGGAAAACTAGACATGGACATTGTAAATGGTCAAAAATACACTTCATTAAACAGATATAGAGTAAACTAAGTCGGGAACATGACTTAGAACTTAGAACGACTGATATCTTTTCAGGCCTTTTGAATTGAGATATTTTTAACTGTGGACATCTTGAAAACTAGTTTATATAAGTGTAAAGGCGAGAAAATCTTGTGCTACTCGACAGTCCAATGTGACCTTTGTGACACAACTTATTTAGAAGATTGATTGGTTGTAAATTCCAACTGCAAACTGACTGCACTTGCTTAAAAGAAAAATCTAGAAACAAGCATAGAAAGAAAAGTAAAGTGCAAAAATGAGTCTTAATGAATACACTGGACTGCCGTGATCAACCTGATTATCAGTAAGGAAGGAAAAAATAAAAAACCACTAAAAGACACATGGCAGCCAAGGCACAAAGAGAAAGATAGCAGAAATCTGCAGGGATGCAATACTTCTTTGCCTTGCTCTTTGCTAATAAACTTGAGAGTGCAGTATCAGAGTGAAGCAAATATTTGTTTTGCCATTTCATCTCAAAACAAATTTTATCTCATTTGTGGTCGCTGTGCCATTAAGGCTCTAATAAAGCTTCTATAAATCTTCTATTACTTCTACTGGCACTAAAATCTTTCAGCACTCACTTTTACAATGAAGCAGCTGAATTACATTTTCACAGGCAGACATTCAGTGTATTTAAAGGTTTATAGGTTCGTAATTCTATTAAAACAATAGTCAGGTGTTCATATCAACACTGAAACAGGTTCCGAGTTCATACTAGTCTTTAAATAATCCCTTTGCTAATGCACTTCCTCTGCAAGTACTATGGGACGAGAAACATCTCTAAAAGAGATATTGTTAAGCTCAGTCTGAAACAATGCCAGCTCCACATACAGAAGCTGCTCAGCCATGGAAAACCATGCTTTGAAGCTCCTGGTGGACAGCTTTTGTGCTGATGTTAATGGCAGAGGATGTTTGGGTCAGCATTAGTGACTTTTACACACTTGGTAACCTCGCTCTGTACTTTTATGTTGTCTGCCATTTTGTGACTAAGTTGCTGTGGTTCCTAAATGCTTTCACTTTTCAATAATATCCCTATTTGTGGATTATTTAAAATAAGAAATTTCACAATTTGAATTATTGCAATGACAGCATCTTATTTTTGTACATGCTCAAATGCAATTAGTTCTTCCACAAATTGTGGACTGTATGGCGAGATGTTTGATTTTATACTCATGTGGCCAAGAGTCGAAACACATCTAAAATCTAAGATTGCCCATACTTTTGTCCATATAGCATACATTTTTTTCCATGCTCAGTATGAACAATTAAAAGCTCTCTCAGTGTTCACACAGACACCCAACCATTGACTTGAAAAAATTCTTAAGTTGAAGAAAATATTGTGCAGTACTTTAGATACAGATATGCAGTTGACAAGTATAAATCACAGTTTGGCTTTTTCGGCTTTCTGTAATTGTACATGTTAAAAAAACAACAGCAACAAAAAAACAAAACAGAAACTTGTCTTTTGACTGAAGGCCTGCTACACCAACTGTGGACCAGGCCTTAGTGCTTGTGCGTTATGGGGTAATATATGTGAGTGGTTTTGGTGTCTTGAGTTTAGAGTTAACCTGACCGAATGGACAATCTGTCAGACTCACTGCACTTTTAATGTGGAGGCAGAAGTATATTTTGAGTATACAATATAATAGAGAAAGGCTTGGAAATACAGGAAGATACAGAAGTCCACGACATCACTGAAGAAAGTGAACAAAACTGGATTAACAGAGAGAGATATACAGATAGAATAGTAGAGGTTGAACATACCGAAGAGGGTAAAGAGACTTTGAGGCGTGACCATCTTTAGAGAGAGAGACCGCAGAGCAGAGGACAGGAAGAGGAGGAGCAGAGGAGGAGGAAGAGGAGAGACGAAGGTAGAAATCAGACCGCCCAGCGTTGGACGAGGGGTGGTGGTTTCCATGATGGTGAGGGGTGGAGCAAAGATGAAGGGCATAGGGGAGTGGGAGTTTCGGAGAGGAGGAGGGTCAAAATGGCAAAGCCAAATTGGGTTTAGATCAGAGTGAGAAAAGTGAAGGGTAAAAAGTGAGAAAGGAGGCAAAATAATTCAGGGCAAATGTACATGATTGGTTGTGGGTTAAGAGAAGTGTCCGGCAGTAAAGAATGGATGGCCAAATGGAGAGAAAATAAATGTGTGAAGGGGGAGCAGAGGAGGGAAAAAAGGAGGCAGGGAAAGGAGAAAGGAGGAGAGGAGGACAAAAACCAAAGCAGAGGTCAGTAAACAGAGCATCAGTGGAATAACAACGGAGTCTGATTGATTGCTGGCTGGATTTCAAATACACACAGTCCAGTTTTGTTTACACACATATGCAAACATTTCTTTCGGAATGCATTTAACAGCGAGGAAAACAAAACAAATCAAAACAATGGGAGGCAGGTAGAATAATAGAAAAAATAAAGAGTGAGTGGAAGAGTGAGCAGCAGGACACATCAAACTAAAAGGACGCAGTACCATGAAGCAGATGGCTGGACGCATCGAGTGCCACAGGAACCACCATCCATGTCTGGCAGATCAAACTGACAAGTGTGGAGGAGCTATATACAAACAATGCAACTAGACCCCTTAAACGCAAAGCAATAAATTATTCATTCAAACAGGTCCTAATGACACATTACTAGGGATGCACCAATCCAAGGCAATAACACTACATATACCTGCTAATACTGAGTACCAATCCAATAATAGTACTAAAATACAAAGCTGTTTCCATCCCTCTGAGGAACAAACTGGGAATCATTGTTTGTAAAAGCAACATCAGGCTCAACTGAAACACTGATTTTCTAATTTTGTAAATTACGATGAAAGTATGCATTTGTCTCATTTAAGCTCAGTGTGACAGTCGCCACTCTGCTGTCATGTGATTAATGGTCACACTGGTTTCGGACTGACCCACTGTCACTAATACATAATACAGCTTTCAGAGTCAGGATTTGACTAGTACTGGATCAGCGCATCCCCACGGCAATTTAAAACCAGGACGATCTAAAAAGCTATTCATAAAAGAACATGCATTAATTCTACTAATTTATCCTTTTCAAAAAGAAAAAATCTAACATTTCAAATAAGTCCTTGTGTCATTGCTATAGTGTCATTATTATACTATTCCAACCCTGGAATGAGGTCCTTTGTGTTAACAGAGGCCATTGCTAAAAAAAAAAAAGGGTGTCAGTTTGTCGCATTTTACTACTACTATCAAAATTGGTGGAAAATTTTCAGAATATCCAAGATGGACGAAAGCTTTTTTTCCTAGTCCAGCTCACGTGCAGCTGGACTAAAAGAATGAATTCACTACTGGAATTTGATAGTTATATAAAGTTTTGCTTGTTGTCTGGGACGTCTTTTACTATGAAAACTGGAAACCCAAGTCTACTGTGTTAAAACGGCTAAAATCCAACCATACATTTGGTGACAGAGTTGAGAGATAATGAGCAAGTGACTGGAAGACACTCACAATATGAAGAATGGCCACAACACACCCAAACACTACTTAACCAATGGACTGTGTTGAGCAGACTCCCAAGTATATGTGGAAGTTGCTGCTCTCAGGCTGATTCACCAGAGAAAACTGTGTGCTCTTATGAAACAGTCAGGAAACAGCTCCTGCACTAAGGGTAGAAGTGTGAAACCACCATTTTACTAAAAAGTCCATTTCAACACAGAGAGGGACAAAGACAGACGGAGAGAGAAAAAGAGTTTGATACAGAGATGGAACACAGAAAAAGATAACAGATACAGAAGATACTGGAAAAACAGATGACAGAATAGTTGCACTTTTACACTTAGAAAATTAACAAAAAATTGAAAGACTAAATAGAATGCTATGACAAAAATATACAAGTATGCAGGTGTTTACTACAGAGAAACCTCTAACCATCTGACAGACATAATGGGATCAAACACGAAGTAGTTGAAAATATTTGAAGACAGTAAAATTTAGGACTTGTGATGGGTCTTGGAGAACAAAAACAATCTGGGAAATCATCTCTCTCTCTCACTCACACAGACACAAACACACAGACACAAAAACACACATATACAGACAGACACACACCCTCACACCAGTTCCAAACAGTCATGCCTGAATCTCAGAAAGTTCTTGAAAACAAGATAAATTGGCCAATCCACACTAAATGACATTATATATTTCTCCTGTGTGGATTTTCTGGACAATTTAACTGGAAAAAAGTTTTGGTGCTAAGTGAAGAAATACTTTTAAAACCTGAAACACCTTAGGGGGTCAAGATGATGTATTATACTTTAGCTAGAAGGAGGATATGGGAAAAATTTAGCACACAAAAGACTTAAGCACACATCCAACCACATCGCACACAGGAATTTACACTACTACCAACTTCAGCAGCATCCAACAGTTCAAATAAGTGTGTTTTACAGAACTTAAAAATATATTTTAACATTATGCGCATGGTTTGTGTACCTCTTCATTTAGGTTGGATGCCAACAGGACCCCTGACACTCCTGATCCTGATAGAGCAACACGACCTGCAGCTGCTGCTGCTGCTGCTGCCGCACTCAGAGGACTGATGGCTCCTGTTCAGAAAGCACAAGAGAAGGCACATCTCAGAATTAAGACATTAAACTATATGAGTTTTAAACTACAAAAACTATAAACACCAACACACTTGTTTATTGTCAGCTAACGGCATGAAACTTTGGCAGGGCTATTATTTTTAATCAGTTTAACAGATTCTAAGTGAAAGAACTACTGTGATCTGAAATGCAAAATATGTGACAATTCCCCAAATGTGATAAAGACAAAAAAAAAGACATGCAAATAAATCAAAATGGACAACCTAACCAATTCAGGGTCGAGTCTGACATGATTGAGGTTATGGTGGTATGACAATTGC
>VOQK01014084.1:14645-25252 GCA_015052645.1 Benitochromis conjunctus
GTGGCAGCACTACAGAAATGAAAGGTAATGGTCACCAACGCTTTTTCAGTTTTTAAATAATGAACATTACCTGCACTATAACATTTCATAACATTTCCCCCCAAAATCTCACTGCATTCAACTAGCAGGGCCATTTGAATCAACACAGATTTACACTCTCAACAAAGACCCCCCATTTAAAAACATTAGGAGGAAAAACAACCAGGAGCAAAGTTTTCATACATCTGACTGTATATTATTTCTATTCCCCCCCCCCAAAAAAAGCAACACCCAAAACACACAGCCTGTATTTAAAGTGTTTGGGTGTACAAAACATGTTATTCAACAAAGAGAAATTCTTTAGGACTTCAAAACACAGCAATCTTTAAATCTCTGAAACTCTCAGAATTGCTATTAAATTAGGCTGTTTAAACACAGTTCAAACAGTTCAGCTAATTTAACACAACCTATACATATATTTAAATATTAAAAATTAGATTTAAAAAGGTCATTAAAATAATTAAGATCAATCAATGCCAGCACATTGCTGGGAAAAACATTTATTATGTGATGAAATATAATAATACAGGGGACTGCAAAGAACCCAACTATTTACAAAAGATGGTAAACAGCAGTTTCTTAAGGCCACTATTTGCCTCATTTATATATTTAGCTGCAATATCAACCAACCTATTTCGTAACCACTATGCTTTCATAGCAATCATAGCTGGACATGACAGGAGACAGGGCAGCAGTAACAGAGGCAGAGTGATGGAAAAACAAAAATAAGAAAAAAAAGTATAGGTACCTCCACCCTGCGAGAGGGAGAGAGAAGATGAGTAACCTCCTCCACTAGAGTAGGAAGCTAGCGCTCCAGATGGGGTACCTACAAGACAATAACAGCTAGATTTATACCATACAACACTTAGCTAACCTAGCACCAAAGAGTACAAATATCACAAAAATCCATACCGACCTAAATAACAGTATTATTATTATATTTAATTAGTTAATACAGTCAATAAGTAAATATTTATCTAAAACTACTCAGATACTGCATGTTTTTAATGACCTGATCCTAACAGTTCACACAATAATAAGTTTAAGAGGAATCACAGTAAGAAGTAAAGACTTCCTCCCATGTGATGACTGTGAAAAGTGAAAAAATAAATAAATAATAAATTATATATATAAAAATAAATACACACACCTTTGGATGTTTATATGCAGATACTAGATTTCTGTGTCGCTTTATTTTTGTTGGCGTAAACAAGACTGTCTTGTTTCACATGGACAAGGACACACAACTAATTGCCCCATAATAAATGACTACATGTTGATGCTTACACCTTACTACATGAATTAAGATGATAAGTAGCAGCTAGGTGCTGCTCAGCCAATCCACTTGGATTCATTTTTCACCAGCAAATGTGACCACGCCTATTATTTAATACAATTCTACAATCCTGTCAGGAGTGAACATCCTAGCAAAGTCCCTCAAGATTAGAGCATGCAGTGCTCAGAGATATTTTAGTAAACCCAACAACTATATCACAGACTCTACAGGCCTGAGTTAGCATGTCAAATGACTGAATGAACAAGCATAGCTTGTTTCCAAGAGAAAGCCCCTTCTCTATTTAAATTTAAAAAAAAGCAGCCCTGCTTAGGTTTGCAAAGTTTCATCTGAAATATAAAAGATCCACTTTCTGGCAGGTTTATAACTGTCACACAATATAACATTTTGTGTAGAAAGCATTTCTGAAAATACTTTCTACAGCTGTCTCCTTTGTTTAATTATAATTGAACCAATCTGTACAAAAAGGCTTGCATTACATTCATAGTCAATATAAAACTTGAAATTAAAGCGTGTATGCTACAAAAAAATAATAACAAAATATTTGACAATTCTCAGTGGATTGTAAAGCCAGAACAAAAACAGTTACATCAAAGCACCACCTGAGTTGATGCTCGTCACCAGAGTAGACGAGACAAAATTAACAATAAAAAAAACCTCCGTGCCTAAATAAGATCTAGAATATCAACATTACAGCATGGCTGAAGTACACCAGCAACCTGTAAGCTGACGCCTCATAAAAAGAGGAACAAAGATGATTTATGTACAAATAGGATGACCAGAGACAAGCTTCTGACATCCAAAAGCCAGTATACAAATGGTGTCATTTGCTATGAATAACGTGTACTTGTCTAAGAGAAAGAAACTTGCTTCTCAAATAAAATGTAACAAACTGACCTACAGCTACACCCTGATGGAAATAAATGCAAGTAAGATCTTGGTTGCTTCAACAGATAGAAGATACAAATTAAACTGTAAATATAGAGAAGTAACTATTACAACAAATTTGTAATCTTGTAATATAAGCTTGTAAGAATTTGTGTAGTTTGTTGTAACTGGATTTGGTAACAAGCATTATGCTTCCCATCCATAAGCAGTTCGTTGAAACATTGTAACCCAGTGCACCTACTGTACTGACCCAGAAGACAGATATTTAGGAAGCCTATGCACTACACTGCAAAAAGTTGGGTCTGTTTGAAAGTCACTCTCTTGATCAGTTGATCAAGAGAGTGAAACACCAAGTTTATGAAGACATTAACATGGAAAGTTGCTTTTGTGTCTGATACTGCATAAATTGCAAAAGTATGAAGTATTGCACATTTTTAACGGACTCCCATGCACCATCAGCATGGACCCTACAGAGATACTCCTCCAGTATGGCACATCAATACGTGCCACAGCCAGAAGGTTTGTCTCTTAGTGTCCGATGACTCTCAGGACAGTCTCAGGAGATTCCAGGAGACAGATGGGAGACAGAAATCTTGCCCAACAAAATGACCTCCAGAAGACCAGTAGTGTGAATGTCTCTGAGCAGACAAAGAGAAACAGACTTCATGAGGGTGGCTTAGATCCAACGTTCTCTAGTGGGCCCTGGACTCACTGCCTGGCACCGTGGAGCCTGACTGGCTATTTGCCACAGAATACCAGAATTGGCAGGTCAACCATTTGCGCACTGTTTAATTCAGAGATTAGAGCAGGTTCATCCTGAACACATGTGACCGATGTGAAAGGGTCTGGAGAATCTAAGAGAACATTATGCTTCCAGTTTGATGGTCATGATTGTCTGGGGAGGCATACACATGAAGGGACCCGCACACATCTGCAGACAACTACTGAGCACCATTTTAAGTTGTTGCAATGAAATTTTGACAACATGAACTAGTCTGCTAGATTATTAATTCACTTTAATTTTCAATGTTAATTTTAAATTTGGCCTTCTGTAGGTCAAACAATGTCTTTAATTTTATTTTATTGGCCTTTATTGATTGATTATTAGAATGCCTTCTGGCTAATTGAATTATTAATTCTCTATTCTTAAATACACAAACAAATACAGAGTGGAAAGGATTACGACATATTCAGTGTAACTGTAATACTGGTGTTGGGAACTGGCTTCAAATTCACTTCCTTAAATTGGCCCATGACTGGCAAGGATGTGTTCCATCTAAAGCAAATGAATGGAGTTATGGATATGACAGTACAGGGTTATAGATAACTGGAGGGACAGCTAAGTTGATGTTTGGTAGACAGATTCAGGAGGCGGTCTATTTACCCAGTAAAGAATGATCCTTGTTGGTTGACTCTCCATCTCCTGTAGGAAGATCAGGCCGGGTGTAATCTCGGCTCTTATCATTGTTGTATTTGACGTTAACGTTGACCAGTTTACTGAAGTCTATCCGCAGAGTACAGCATGAGTTATAGATGTTCTGTCCATCCAAAGACTGGAGCAGAAGGAACAAAAGAGAAATAAAATATTGTACAATAACATCATGCAGTCAATTTTGTGTTATCAAATACTGAAATATTTTAAGGTGTCAGAAGAAATCAAAAGAGCAAAGCACTTCCTAGCTTATATTTTGAGGTCAGTACCAGATTATTTTTATTATTATTATTATTATTGATAATAATAATAACAATAATAACAACAACAACAATGATGATAATGTTGTACAACTATATTTTGGTACATAGATGGCAACAGATAGAAAGACAGCTCTGAAGCCGACAAAGATATACTTTCATAACCTTAGAAAGTGGATGAAAGAAAGTGTTAGACACTGTAGCTACTCTGTCAGCATGCAATGGCTAAACACATTAAGATCTATTTTTTCTTGTTTTATACATCTGCCTGCATAATTTATTTGCGCTTCAATGGGAATGCAAAGACCTATTGCAGTGTAACTAAGAGAGGATTCAGGGCCATCTGATCCAGCCCTAACTATATGCTTTATCAAAATTAAAGTTTTAAGCCTAATCTTAAAAGTAGAGATAGTGTCTGTCTCCCCAATTAAAACTGGAAGCTGGTTCCACAGAACCAGGAATCCTGGAGGCTGCCTTCTAATTCGAAATAAGTACATCTGCATTCTGACTGCAAACATACACTATTGGGGTGACATGGTAGTATGAGGTCTTTAAGACAAGATGGGGCCTGATTATTCAAGATCTTTTATGTGTTGTTGATGTGTAAGCTCCACTTTGTGTGTTTGTAGCCCCACCAGTTTAGCTTGCTGTGCATTGACGGGGTCACTGAACTGCAGAAGAGCCTGGAATTGGTTGTTCTTGGTGAAGGTTATAATCTTCATTACAGTCCCAAACTTACTGAAGATCTGAAAAGAGGAAAAGAAAAAAAAGAAAAAAATAACGGACACCATAAAAGCATGAGCAGCAAACTTAAACTGAGAAAGGTTCACAAAAAAGATTGTATTTTAGGGTCTTTTTACTCTTTATTTTTGATGGTGGACAGTGGAGACAAGACAAGAAAAAGCCCACGGCAAAATGTACAGTAAATGGCCTATCATCATGACCTTCCGATCATGGGGCGACCACGCTACCTACAGGGCTATCCCTGCCTAAACTAATAAGTCACTATCCTGACTATAGGGAAGAGACTGGGAATCATTATTATTTATGTGTAAAACAACGTCAACTTAACATTAACAGCTTTCCTAAATTTGTAAAACGGCCACCAGTGCTATCCCTCAGCCTCCAAGTACATGCACGAATGGTATAAATGTGAAAATCTTCTTTCTCGAGTTGTCACATTCACAATTTTCAGAATACAACCTCTGTGACCCTGACCTTGAGGCTGAGGATACTGAAATGCAAACTTATCCAAGATTTTTAGTAGATGTACCCGTGGCATGAACATCAAAATCCCTGTTTTATTTGTGTTTATGCGAGTTTTCGTATTGACAAACTTGGGTGTCCATGTTGCCCACCCAGGAGGGTCGTGACATTACCATCCAAATTATAATAAATAAATAAAAAATGCACTGGTGTTAATCAGCTAATTTATTTGCAGTAATCTCATTTTGGTTCATACTGCTACCAATTACAGTCACAGTAATTAAGGCTTTTTTCTCCTCCACTACCAAAGATATGGAGGGAAATAATATGAGTGAGTTGACGACATCATGTTATGTTACCATAATAAAAGCTTCCCATGAAGTGTTAAACCAAACCAATGTCCTTCCAACTTGTACCTTATGTAATGCCTCTACAAAGGAATATAATAAGAGTGAAAGTAAAAGAGGGAGACAAAGTAAGAAAAAGCAAAGTTGTGTCATCCTACCGTTTCGGTCATGTCAGCTCACTCTGACCACAGTTTACAGTTGAGCAAGAAAACTTTTGCAAACACACACAAATATATACTGTTGGTGTAGCAATGAGAAAGGCCTCCAAGCTTATGTTAGCTCTATGCTACCTTAGCTCTGCAGCTAGGTATTGGATAGCACACAAACACAGAGTTGAAGGGAAGGACTCAAACTATAGATCAGTCCATTGTCATGACATCTTGTTAAGCACTTTGAGAGCTCAGATAGAGTAGTAAAGCGCTATATAAGAACCAGTCCATTTACCATTTTTACCATCCAGTTTTTGGGTCAGTACTGGATATCTGATCGAAATATCGGATATATACACCCCTATATTTATGTGCTCTTTTTCTGTCCTGTAGTCCAAAAATCAGAAAATAACTTCAACCTTTACTATAAGACTGTGTATACCAAACACACTGCCAAATTTAGTATTGATATTTTACCTGTTGTAGAACATCTAGTGTGACAGGATAAAACATGTTGTCAATGATAATTCGCAGGACAGGGCTGGGGGGTGGAGTTAAGTCCAAAACTCCTGGGTCAGAGGACGGAGAGCTTCCATCCTGAACCGCTGACACTGCCTGCAGTACTGCCTGGGCCCTCTGAATGGAAAGAGAAAAGACACAACAATATAAGGTGATATAAGATGAATTAATCAAGGACTGGTTGAAGAACAGTCTTTAGTGTACAAATACAAATAAATAAATCCATCTACCTGGTTCAGAGCAGAGTCTGTTTTCAGTTCCTTATGGTTGGAATACTGGATGAAGACTGGAGTATTTCTGACCTGAATACAATACAAATCCACGCATTAGTTACTAAGCCTTACAGCAACAATGGAAAACATTAATGCTCATAGAAAGAGTTATACTTCAGACCTGTGGTGTGACAGCTGTGTAGTAGTTCACCATAGTTACAGCAGCTTCCTCTGTACCCAACTCAAGAAAAGCCTGGAAAAGTACACCATGTTCAATTTTTGAAGAATGATAATGCTACAGTTGAGGTGACAAAAAAACAGTTTTCAAAAGGTTTTCACAGAAAAAAAATTAACACAAATGGCTAATTTCACAGAGCATCAATAACACCACTAAAAGCCCCCAGGGAACAGACAGTCTCACTGGGCTTAATGAACTAGCAAGGCCAATTGTATTCATAACTGGCCAGACCCTCGTTGGACATAGGAATGAATTTTTGGGGTGGAAATCAACTGTGCTCACCTTATGTTAGAAATGGCTTTCCATGACTAAAATGATGTGAGAGAGCTTTCTTTACATCTTTCTTCTAAATTTGCTGTATAAGTATATTTTGACAGAGAAACTTAACTGTTATAGGAGTCCTTGCTATGAAAATTTTGTCCTTTCAACGTCTGCTTTTGGGTGTAAGTTGATAACTGGTATAATCTTCTTTTGCAGTTGACAATGTAACATCACCTATTTAGAGTAGTCAATGATCAGGTTCACATTAGGTTCAGTTCTAGGATTCTGACAAATCACACATTCTCAAATCACACCAGTACTATTGTGACACCTTTGGAATAAGGAAGCGGAGGAAAATAGCCTTTTTTCCTTGCATTAGGCCCAGTGCATAATAATAGATCATTTCCCATTCTGTGTAAAAGTTGAATGTTTTTTTTCACCCTAGCACTAGCTGAAGCGAGAACATCTCACTGTAGTTCACCTGGTTTTTCCCCTTTAGCATCAGTATATTGGTGACCTTTCCAAAGGGCAGCCCCAGAGCAATGACTTCAGTCTCTGACACCTCATTGGGAAGTTTTCTGATGTGGAGGACTCTGGAGGGAGGTGATTCATCCAGGCGTTGTTTCTTACTGTCACTGCCATTTGCTGAATATGCACATGTAGACAAACATTAAGGATCAATAGCTTTTCATATCAAACCACACAGTTTGGGTCATGTTATTGGGCATACTTGTTCACTGACACATTTTCAAAGATCACAGAAAAAAATAAGTAAGAACAGACCTTTTATGAACTTGTGCTTTTCCTATAATATTATGTGAAATCATGACTTGACAGAAAAAAAATATCGGGAACTGTTACCACTAAATTTACCTTTTAGGTCACATATCATATGTACATAAAAGACTTTTTAACAAGGCACTTGTGGGTTCCATCCAAGCTAAAACTGAACTCACCAGTCATTGAGTTGGGGCTGCTACCGTACATGTTGAGCTCATCTGAGCCTCTCTGGTAAAACAAGCAAAAAAAAAGATCATGTCAAACAGTCAGAGAATACATAATTGTTAAGAGTAGAGGAAAAAAAACAAAACAACTTACCTTCACACCAACCGCAACATCACTGCCAAAAACAAATGGGAAAAAGAGATTAAGGATAAACCGCAAATCTCTTGAGCACTAAAACAATGTAATTGTTCCCCTAATGAAAACAAAATTGAAGTATTGCTTAGTAAAATTGGAAATTATTATGTTGCTGGTGAGAACTTAACCTGTGTTCATTTATTATTGTCAATACTTTGGAGCTCTGATGACTGCACAAATACAACTAGCAATGCAGTCTACAAAACAACTGATTTTCTCATTTCAGAGCTTTAAGTAGAAACTATGCCGTCTAGATGATTAACAAAAAAACATGAAAGCTGACCCGTCTGTGCTCATTTCCAACTACACGTTTTATTCTTGGACTACAAAAAATAATAAGTATATGCAGTTCTGGTGGTAATATTCCCTTAAATCATATTAATACATGAAGGCAAACAACACAGCCGCTTAACACAAGTCACATCAACTTTACAGTTTGTTTTGAATATGGCCATATTTACTAAACTGAATTAGTCCTCTTATACACTTAGCAGCACCTTTCGTTTATCCCTTTTCTTTCCAAATGTACAGTCCGAGCTGTATGAGCACCTGATACTGCTAAAGTGTTTTAAAACAAACCTAAATCCAAAAAGGTCGCCTTTATTTATTGCATATACTTAACTGCACAAACTGTTGTGCGACGCACTCTCACAGTGAAATAATAAAAAACAACCTTAATGTACAATACCCCGACAAAGGTTAGTGTAGCATGCATTATCCCAGACAAAGGAGACTGCTTTCACTTAATACGCGAGCAGCACCAACTGTCAGGTCATGTCGGCTTTGACACGATTCATTAACGCCAGGTTAATTAATCGCTTGTTAAAGTTGTAATAACTGACAGTAATAGTCGCCAATGTCTTAAACCCACTTACATTGATTCCACTGTTACCGGCAGCTTTGTTAACGTAGCTAGCAAACGTTTAACTTTACTTTACACACGAAACAATGCAATATTACGCTGAAATGCATACGTGTCTTAATCTAACTAGGTTGTTAACTTAAGACATTACCATTAAGTTAGAAAATGACACATAAAACATACTGTCGAATAATGCTCCCCACACAATCAAGACATTTCAGTAACACATTTCGTGATGTTAGCTAGCTAACGTCGTGCATTCCGCTTTATACAGCTTCACGGTTTGCAGGGGAGCTAACATTTAGCCTGTGTCAAGCTGAGCAGGGGAAATGCTTCATGCTGAATACGGCCCATGCATAGCTGTGGAGGGCACACCCAAAAGCACCAGCTGCAACATAAATACATTTACCCGTCCATTGCAGCTCTTTGTCCTCTTCTGTCTGTTGATATTTCTGTACTCTTCGATGCGGACTCTCTGAGCAAAATGGGCGTTCTTCTTCTTCCTCTTCGTGATTTTTATGGGTGAACAACAGTAACATCAGGTGCTGTACCGCCAACTTTTGCTGAGGAGGGGAAAGGGAGTTCGACCGTTTTATATACAATTATAATAATGAAATAATTAAGTTATAATCGAGTTTATAACTAAGTGAGAAATGTTTTCTGTTTCCTGAGAGTGATTATGTTATTCAAAAAACAAACTGCACAGCTTTGTGTAAAGTCAGGTTTCTCGGCATTTGTCCTTAAACTGACTCGCCTGTGACAACATGTAGGCTTACACGGTACGTACTTTAATATCTTTATTTTAATATCAATCAATCAATCAATCAATCAATCAATCAATCAATCAAGCAATCAATCAGCACATTTAAAAACAACACAGGTTGACCAAAGTGCTGTACATAGTAAAAAAGTAATAAGTAGAACAAACACACACAAAGAACAAAACAAATACTCAGTCACAATTAAAAGCTAGAGAGTAAAAATGCGTTTTCAGACGGGTTCAATTTCAAATTGCAATATTTTTAGTTAAAAGATCAGAGACGTACTATGGAGCTAATCCATTTAGAGACTTAAAAACAAGCAATAAAATCTTAAAATCAAGTCTATAACGTACTGGAAGTCAATGTAAACGAGCCAAGACTGGGGAAATATGGTTGTGTTTACGAGTGCCTGTCAAGAGTCGGGGTGCAGAACAAGCTGAAGACGAGCCTGGCTGGTACCAAAATAAAGACTTTTACAGTAGTCAACCCTGGAGGATCACTTTCTCGAAGTCAGCAGATGACAAAATGTTCTTAGATTTTGCAAGGCCCCTGAGCTGGAAGAAGCTGGCTTTTACAACAGAATTTATTTGTTTCTCAAATGAAAAACTGCCATCAAAGAGCACTCCCAGATTTTTTGCAATGGGAGTTCTGGACTTTTCCACAGGGCCATGGTCACCCTGAAGAGAAAAACGGGGGTCAGAAGGTCCAAATAGTACAATCTCAGTGTTTTGATCATTTACATTCAAAAGGTTTAATGCAAACCATGATTTAATGTCATCAAGGCAGTGTCGCAAAACTTTTAGAGAGTCTGTAGAATTCTTTTTAAGAAGAAAGTGTCATGGTCCTGGGTCGGTGACCCAGCATTTTAAGTTGTTGTTATTTTTATGTATTGTTTCAGGTCCCTTGCCCCAGAGGTGTGGACTCGAGTCACATGACTTGGACTCGAGTCAGACTCGAGTCATTAATTTTATGACTTTATACTTGACTTGAAAAAATGTT
>VOQK01014086.1:1471-12740 GCA_015052645.1 Benitochromis conjunctus
TGTTTATGCACCTAACTGAGAGGAAAACTTCTGTTTGGTGCACAAGTTTATTAAAATAAAAAATAGAAATCGTGTGGTTGTGAGGATGAGGTCACACGGACTTGAACCCGAGAGTTGAGGTGTTTTTAATATTTGATTAACTGGGATATACAAAAAATATATACTCAGCATGCAGCCAAGAGAAGAATCCCTTGTAAATTTACTACAAAGCAGCTGTCTCTACTTCAAAAGCTGCCTGCTGTTGCCTTTGTAGATGCAGAACTCCTGCCTGTGACTGTCATCTTGGATTAACTTTGTGATGTTAAACAGTGGAAGAAACCCTGCATTGCGTGACATTGGTTAAACATACTGGCATGTGGAGCTTGCCAGTGTGTTTAACCAATGTCTTGCCAGTTTAAAAAGAAGTGGATGTTGGAATTTTTTGGATTTAAAAAAAAGCTCTCGTATGTCCTCAGGTGTTTAAACCTCGCACCCCTCCGGAGGCCATTGCGCTTTGCTCTCGGCTGCTGGAGTACACGCCAGCCTCACGCCTCTCCCCGCTAGAGGCCTGTGCACATGCCTTCTTCGACGAGCTGCGCCAGCCAAACACGCGGCTGCCCAGTGGACGAGAACTGCCGATGCTGTTCAACTTCAGCACCACAGGTAGCAGAGTTAAAGTCTCGTTTCCTTAGTTTTTGTTGGCTAATTGTTCAGCTAAGTTGTAGCTGATGATCAGACGTCCACGACTTTAGAGTCAGTTTGTTCTGTGAGGCTGAGGTGGTCCGGTTAATTCAGTGTGCCTCTCTTTTGTTCTGTTGAATGATACTGTGCTCTCCGTATGACTCAGCGCTAAATAAAAACTCTCCTTTTATTCTCTGCAGAGCTGTCAATCCAGCCTCAGCTGAACTCAATCCTCATTCCTCCTCACGCTCGCTCTCACACGGCTGCTTCTGCACACGGTGGGAAACTCTTATTGCAGTTTTACTGACATTGTCAATATCAGGCTTTTCTGTCAGCTGAGAGGAAAAAAATTCTGAAATATGTTTTTATTTTTTAATTCAGACACTGTAGAACTAAAAGTCTTAAAATAGTCTTTATATTTTTGAAAACAGCATGGACACCAAAGTTTGTAAATCCAATAACTCGAGAAGGAAGTCGCCTAGGACTCTCAAATTGAAAGTTAAGCTACTGGTGAATTAAGTCTGTTCCCATTTTGTAGACTTTAAAACTACCCACACCTTTACCTACATTTGTAGTGTAAATATATATTTTAGGTTATTGCCAACAAGGTGTTTCCACTGAGCAAACCACAAAGACCAAACAACTGGTTTCTGTGGCCCTAAATAACCCATTTAAGAGTTGATTTTAGTGCCTTTAAAAGTTTCTGAAGATCTTAAGTATCACCTTTTCTATTAAATAAAAAAAATCTGACATAAATCATTTGAAATAGAAAGTTGGAGGTTTTTTGGTTTTGTTTTGTTTGTCAGACTTTTAATGGCTTGGCTTTTGTTTTGCCATCTTGTGTCAGGAGTCTGACACAAGATGGCAGCACTACGCATGAAAGACAGCAGATTTCAGACTGAATTTTTTCTGTTACTCTGTCTGACGTTTACTGCTCTGTAGTGCTGTGAAGCTTCAATTCAAAGCTCAGTGTACCTTTTGTCTCTTCTTCCCCTCCCCTTCAGATGGTACCGGTTCAGATTCATCTCAACACAGTTCAGTACCAGGATCTCTCAACAGCATCTGAAGCAGCTTCTCACCCGTCTGCCTGCAAAGCATCACCCCGTTTTCTCAGACACACACACACTCTGTGTCCACAGCTGTCCACCGTGCTGCTTTGCTCTCTTCCTCCGTGGTCTGTTTCTGTACAGTAAATTCACTGAGCAAACCCTTCGTTGTTTAGCTGTCAGGGTCGAAACTACGGCAGGAGATTGTTACACACACACACACCCAATCGTCCCGCTGCTGCTCGGGTGGTTTGAGAAGGTTAAATAGTGGGGGCTGGTCCTCTGTATTATAAGCTTTTGTTCATCTCTTTTTTTTCCCTTATATTTTATTTATTTGGCTAGTTAAAATCATTATATACTTGTTTTTTCCCCCTCACTTTTAAGATTATTTTTTTATTCAGTGTTTTTAAATGAGTGCACGCTGCCTGGACAACACTAGGACTGGGCCCCTCATCACAGAAAGACTTTTATTTAACTCGCGATGGGAGAACAGTTGCAGGACAGTGACATTATTGTAGTCCAGTCCTGTACTTAAGTTACAAATCAGACTCTTCAGCTCTCGCTGTTTTAGCTGCAGATGGAAGAAAAAAACGGACCAGTGCCAGATAAATGTCAGAGTTTGCCTGGTGTTGGAAACGAGCATCCTTACAGGTGTGTCTGGTAAAGGAACTAAATGCTCCTCTGACTATACCCAACAAGGAAGGAGTCTAACCCTGTCTCAGTTTTTAACCATGTTTTTACTTTGTAAATTAGGTCCCACGTCTGTCGGCCAGAGAGGCATATTTATAGGAAAGAGCACGTAAGTGCAACTCGAAAAGAAAGCATCACTTTTCAGGAAATTGTTTTAGACCTATTAGGGTTAGGAAAAAGAAATGGCCTCAGAAATGTTTCTAGATGGCTGGACAGAAGCGTGGCTGCTCGTTCTCCTTCCTCACAGGTAATTTAGCTGCTTTCACCTGATCATGAAATGGCAGAAAAGCTTCAGACAGTACTTTTAGTCTCGGATCATTGTGGTGAAAGAAGATTGCAAAAGTTCTCCATAATATACAAGTGGAATTGGATACTTTATATAAAAAAAATTATTTTCTTTAAGCAAGCAGAAAAGGAAAACTTTTAACCTTCCCCAAAGAAATGTTTAATTTTCAGCCTTCTCTGGAAACGGCTGTTCTGCTAAAATTGGCTGTTTGTAGCTTTATTTTTTTAACTAAACCAAAAATGTAGTTATTTGCTTTACTATATTTCAATATCTGCTTCCTTTTTAAGATTAAATTGTGTGATACAAAGTCAGTGATATGAACATATAAACTGGTGTTACAGTCTGAAATTACTCAGACTTTTAATGGCTTGAAAACAAGAAGCAGAGAATTATCTGATGGCTCACTCATCTCGTTTTTGTGGTTGTGTTGTGTGTTCAGTTAAAACTTACCAGAAAAATTGATTTAGATGCAAATAATGTCCAGATATCAGTTTTCTAATGCTCCTCGGTTTTGAAGTGTGGAGCGTGAGTGTTTGTCTCACTGTTGATTAAAGGCAGCAGAGAAACACATGAAAGCCCAGGCGAGGAGTTCGCCCACGTTTATTTCTTAGTTTGTATTTGGATGAGAGTTGGAGTTACTCTGAAGTCACGGTGATGGTGTGAGGATAAATGGAGCTGGGCTATCAGCTCATCAGTGCTGACGTAAGAAGAAGCATATCTGTAGGGAAGCAGGGAAATCCCTTTAATCTGTGTGTGTGCGCGCGTGTGTGTGTGTTGTACTTCTGTGTTTTGGGGACCAACTCTGATTAGCCCCCGTGATGGTGAGGATGTTCTTCTGGTCCTCACTGTTTTTTTTTGTTTTTTTTCTTTCTTTAATAAAATAGTTGGAGCCCAGAGAATGTATCGCTGTGTGTTAGCATGAAGTAAATGTGTGTCTGTGTGTGTCTGAGAATACTCCCACCTACAGTCTGAACAGCCAGTGTTTTAGGAATAGAGCAGCCAACAATACTGATTTTTAGTACGCAGTACAGACCACTTGAAAGTTTGTAGTATAGTATATTTGATACTATTGTACCATTGCCTCCGCCTGCTCTTTTCCACTTCCGCCCCCTTTTTTTAAATTTTATTTTTATTTTATTTTTTTAATTGCTCCACACGTTCACATTAATTTTACACGAGGAGAGTCACTCTTCCCCGCCAGCCGCTTCGTTTGTTTGTGGCGGGATAAAACCGGCTGCATCCATTTTATTCTGCTGTGAAGAATCCAACCAGCACGTTTGATCGACTCTGCGGGTCGACGGCGTTCACACGCAGAGCTGTCAGTCTTTTCTGAGGCAATGAAAAGCTGTGACCAAGCCTGAAGAGAGGGCTCAAACGTGGCTGGTTTCAGAAGCCATTTTACTTCCTCACTCTCCTCCTCCTCCTCTTCTCGCACGTGTAAATATCACTGATTTTTAATTTCTTCCTCTTTTTACTTTTATTACAGAGTTGTTTATATCTTATTTCCCCTCATTGAGCTGTCTTAGTTCCTGCATTTTTGTAAATAATTTTTTTTCACTATCCAAAATGTAAATACTGCAAAAGTGAAAAGGAAAAAAAAAAAACAGCCACTCCTCATGTTTGTTGACGATCTTTCTCTCTCCTTCTTTCTTGTGTACCAGTGAAACTGTCTAGTAGTTCATCCTGTCTCTCCCAGTGTCCCCTGTAAACTGTCTGACTGCTGAATGAGCCTCTTATAAGGGTTCTGTTCCATCATACTCTCTCTCTGCTCACTGAGTGTGGATATAATCAGCTAATCCGACACCTGTAAAGGACTATGCTATTTAAAAGCAGCATCCTGGGTTTGAGTCTGTCCCGAGAAGCCAGCCAGTGATGTCAGTAAATGTGAAATGTCCACAACATTAAATCATTAAAGTGAGACTTAAGGGGTTTATTTTTGATTTAACTGTGATTAGATCTAAAAGAGCTGTTTATGTACAGGATGTTCCACTTACTCCTACCTGCACTAATTCAATCCTCCAACAGGTCCTTTTTTCCTACAGCTTGTCCCAGAAAAAGGAAAAACGTGGACTGTAAATTTAATTGGAAAAACACAAAAAAGCCAAAGAAAATCTCTCTGTAGGTTGTGTAGGGCATAATTACAGCAGGCATTACCTTTTGTGACTGTAGATGGCGAACACCAGCAAGCCTAATCCTTCCAGTACAGCACAGATAAAGTAATGCACTCCTTTTCATTATTAGGCTAAGTAATTGTTGCTAGTACTGCTTCACAGGGGGTAGCAGTTGGTGCCATTGTTCTCTTGTGGACTTCATGGATCTTTACACAGAGTACAAGGAGCCCATAACAATTCAGTGAAGATCAGTGGGCAGTGTAGAGTTATTTTATTCCTCACACTTGAATGCAGCACTATCACTCGTTTCAGTCATAGAGTTTAGTTTGTTAAGCACAGACTGTATATAAAAGATAGACGTAGTCCCTGAGTCTGAAAAGAGAAGCCAAGGTTCTGGTTCCTTAGATACAACCCCCTGTTTGCTTTATCAGTAAAGGCGTTCTGATGCGTTTAAGGACTCGGTCGTTAGTTTCAAATCTTATTGATTACATGTTGGTCATTTTGGAAATAATGGTCAGAACGGAGGACAAACCAGGGCGTGCTTATTGGTTAATAAGTTGTGACCTAGCGTTTCCTTCATTTCACAATCAGGTCCACCCCCTCATTACAGAAAGCTAAGATGGCAACAATGAAAATATCACCTATGGGGCTTCATAACATGACCTCACTAACTAGTGGGTGACATGACAGGAGTTATGTCCCTCTTTTATTTACAGTCTGTTTTGTAAAGTTCAAACATTTAAGAGTTAACTTCTCCAGCTGCAGTTGAGAACTTTTGTCAGAGTTCATAAAGCTCTTTAATATTTTTTTTGTTTATTTTTACATGTGTGGTTGTACTTCCTGTATTTCCTGCCTTGTAGGTGGTGCAGGTTTCAAAAGCACCTGAGATTTACATGTCTCACCGAGTTATACGATGGTGCTTTGTTAGGTGCCTCTGCGTCTCCCTCATTATATGAAATGTGTCCTTCAGTGTTGCTGCTCTGAGTCTTAACCACAGCTCCAATTGTGATCATCATAAGGAGCTTGGAGGAGTGTTGGTGACTTTCCAGGATTAACAGCTTTTCACTTTTGACTTCCACTTGCTTCAGTCTAGGCATTTATAAACTGCTTGGTTATGGTTTGGGAAAGTTTGTGGTTTGGGTTTAAATATGGCTAGTGACCCTGCTTTTTACTCAGAGCACAGATGCCAGCAGGTTTGACAGTGCCGTCTTAACTGACGCCCCGGGATCAGATCGAGCTTCTCATTTTGGAACAGAACTCTTTTTGCTTGTTGTGACAGTTTGCAAAATATGATTACTGTGCAGTATCGAGAGTAAAAGTGTCGAGCGATCTCACAGGTGTTTAGTTGGCTTAGAGTCCAACTAGTACTCAACATGTGGGCATTTTTGTGTTTATGCACGCTGTGTGGCATTCAGAATCGCTGCTAACGATCACAACAGGGTGGAAAAGGACACCTGTGTTACGACAGAGCTACCTAACAGGTGTGTGGGGATGTACATTACTGACAGTTTCATGAAGTCTGAATCTCAGAAATTGTTCTTAAATTCTCTGAAAACTCAGATGTTAATATTACCTCCTTTTTTAAAAACAAAAAACAAACTGATCACATCTGTTCATTTTTTATTTAATCTGTTTACTTTTGTGTCACTCTGGCCCGCAGACCACTGAGTCAGAGTGACGGAGGGAGAAGGAGAGAGAAACAAACAAGTCTGTCTCTGTTCTGTGTGCGTACGATATGGACTCATTTACTGTAATAAAGTGATGAAACTGTGTCACAGTGTGGGTTCTCTTGTTTGTGACACACACTTTTAAGAAAAAAATGTGTGTGTATATATGTGTATACGTATACATATAATACTTTTTTTTTTTAATAAATATATACAAAACGATATATGAGAATGGACAAGTGAAAATACGTTTATCACATAGTGATAGTCCTTAGAAAATATTGCACAGTTACGTTTGTATTTTCACAGTGGTTTATCCCCGAGTATATTTATTGATGCAACAGACCCAGCATGTGTGCTGTTTCTCAGTCTGTTTTGGTTTTCTTTGTCTTGTACCGCCTTCCTGAGGGTAATAGCTGGAACACGTGATGTGCGGGGTGGGATGTGTCCTTCAGGATGCTGCAGACTTTCCTATGGCAGCAGGACCTGTACAGCTCCTCCAGGGAGTGAATTTGCACAGCGGATGATCCTCTGGAGTGATGCCTTTTCCTGAGCACAACTGCTGGCAAACCACACTGGGATGCAGTATGTCATTGTACTTTCAATGGAGTGTGTACTGGCCTCTATCTGCGAGTAAATTGTATTGGTATCTTTTTTTTTCTTCTTCTTCTTTTTTTTAAGTTCCTAACTTAAAGGAGCAGTGTCCAGAACAGAAGAATAAACTCCCACAGTGGGCCATGTTATCCAACATGCATTCTGGGCAGGACCCCAGAGGCCCACACACCGTTGGGGAAGGAACACTTTCTAGTCACAGTTTACCATCAAGTCTGTTAAGCTTCTGGAATATGGATCTCGTCAGTTAAGTAGCAGAGGGGGTATTAATTAACTTAACTGGTGCTCTAGAGGGACAATGTCTTTGATTTCAGCCCTCTGTAGGTTGATCATTTTCATTTGTATCACACGATGTTGCATTCTTTTGTTCCTAACACATCACCCAGTCCATATCAGAATGGATATCCAGGATTTTTCCTACTGAAATTCTGCAAATTCCTTTCTACAGTGTATTATATATACTTGATATGAAGTAATTATGTGTGGCAGGATGAATTCTGATTAATTCTACGGGGCTACACTTTGTGCTCCGAATCAACCAAATGCTGCAAAAGTGATTGGACAGCAGTTCACAGAAATGGATAATCCACTGCAAAGCATGCTGCAGAGCAACCCGAAGGTTTCTCAAGGCTAAGAAAGTAGATATTCTTCAATGACCAAGTCAGTCAGTCCAGATCTCAACACCAATGGAGTGTGAAGTTAACTTAATGAAGAAAACCCCCCAACCTCCTAGTAGACACACATGATACACATGTGGTGTCAATTTCAAAATCCTACGGCACCTTGTTCTGGAGTTAACATATTCACATGATCTTTGGAAAACTTGACCTCTGACGACCTCTGAAGTCCAGGACACTGAGATTCGAACTCATCCAAGAGTTTTAGCGACTACACCTATGGTATCAATTTGAAACTCCCACGTCTCATTGTTCTCCACTTATCGCATTTACAAACTTGGTTTTCCGCACTGCCCGCCCAGCGGGGTGACGACAATACCCCATCAGCCTTTTATGTCTGAGGGGTGAAAAACCAACAAGCGGCAGAAGGCAGCTGCAGTAAAGGTCTGGCAGAGCATCTCAAGGGAGGAAACAGCATTTGGTGATGTCCCTGGTTTCTAGACTTCAGGCAGTCGTTGACTGGAAATTTGAATCCAAGTATTAAAAACAATCCTTATAAAAATACTGAGTTATGTAGGTTTGTTTAAAATCCCCTGTGGTCCCCAGGCAAAACTACAACAATTCTGTCTTTAGGGCCATAAATTGTTGGACAGTCGTGTACCGTTTGAAGTGGTCAACAAGTGAAGACTTTTCATGAATTCACTCAGTCATCGGTAATCACTAACTGCAGGTGTGCACTTTTGGAACAGAACACACGTTTTCAGAACAGTTAACCTTATAAAAACTAAATCGCTATCTTTTAACTGTGTCTAATTCAATCAGTAACCACAATAGAAAAAGTATTTCCTTGTTGCTTCTTGTATATAAGAGTTTGTTATTTCACAGGACTGCAGAATTCAGCCGAGAGATTAAACTTCACTGAAGGTGAAGGTGCCTGAACTTTCTGTTCTTTCCTTTGGGTTTGTTTGATTCTCTGTTTATTACGTTTTCTTTGGAGCAGTCCACCATGAGGGTATTTTTCCTTCTCTGTGCCAGCATCGCTTTGTGCACCACAACAGGTGAGACTCATCACAACAAAGAAAACCAATGAACTGAAAAAAAATCCTAGCGACATTCATGATGCGTGTCTTTCTCAACAACAAAGTAGTTTCTGAAGATGCCTAACTTAACTCCTTTCACAGCAAATCCAGTGCCTGACATAAAGCAAGGTAAAAGTCCGTGTGATGCATCTTTGACATTAAGTAGGTCAAAGTTTAGTTACTGCCAGCACAGAGGCTACATAAAGGTAGCTTCTTTTCCCCCAGTTAAGTATTTTTTTATGGCTTTGTTCATGTGATAAAAATTAACTGAAAGAAAATGGTACAAATGTATAAGTGACTGTGTCCCCTGCAGGTCAGTGTTACTTCTACTGTCCTGCTGCACATGCAAAGCTGACAATGTACATTAAAACCTACATTTGATCCATTCTTGTTATGTTCCGTACTAGAGTCACCACAGGAGCTGATCCCTGCTCAGCAAAACATGACTCGTGGTAAGCGGGAATATTTCTTACCTTGTTTGTCCTTCAATCACGGGTCCTCTACCAGACGCCTGGGAGCTTGGGGGTACTGTACAGTATCCCTGCTGTTCGTAGGACTGCGCTCTTCTGAACAGAAATATTAGATATCATTCTAAGTTTGGGGGTCACTGCACCAAATCCTCTGATTACTATGAGGACCAAATCTCCTCCACTTCCTCTCTCAGGTATTTCTCAAGCTTCTAGTGTTCCTTCTTCCTAATGTTGCTATCACTACATCTATCACTATCGCCTTCTGCCTCTGCTTGTCCGCTATACAAAGTGATAGCAATATCAGGAAGAAGGAGCACGAGAAGCTTGAGAAATACCCAGGGCCAAGAAAGTAGCCAGAGAAGATGTGAAGGGTGAAGGCAACAGCGGTCACCGTGGTAATCAGAGCCCTCGGTCAGTGACCCCCAAACTGAGTGACTCCAGCAGATCACAGGAATGGCGTCCAAGATCTTTGTCATAGGAACAGCAAAAATACTGCACAAGACCCTCTTCTTAGGCTTCTGGTAGAGGACCTGAGCTTGAAGGATAAAGAATTGCCTGCACAGCAATTGTGTAATTTTTTTTCATTATATACAAAAAATAAATTATAACAAAATGTAGAAAACGTCTCTGAATTACATCTGTTGTCTATGGAATACCAGCACTTTTCTCTTTTTCGAACTTTGGCATCAAAAAAGTCATCCAGTCAATTCAGGAGTAGTTCATTAATTATTTTTTAACCAGAGATGAAGAGAGCGCAGCTGCTGCAAAAAGCAGGAGGGGCGACTGTATGGAAAGAGGGATTCACTGAGCCTCCATACCAATATGAAAAGAACTGTCCCCCTGACTTTCATGAGCACTGGGGGCGATGCTTCAAGTTCTTTTTAATCCCCATGGCCTGGATAGATGCTGAGGTAACCGTGTTACATCACAGCTTCTAATGAAGACCTTTAGAAATGACTTGTAAATGTGTTACTTTTTTATAATTAAAAAAGTAACTTGAAGTCTGAGGCATTGTGTTTTTCTGCACTAAATGATGTTTTATTCCTGCTTTTACAGAAACATTGTTGGTTGTTTGATGCCAACCTCGCCTCCATCCATGACCAGTATGAGTATGATTTCTTAATAAATTACATGAATGAAATAGGATATTATGGTCTGGCCTGGATTGGCGCCTATGATGCTGTTAGGGTAATGTAAAATGCAATTAATTGTTATTATAGCAGAACATCAATGCTAAAGAATGAATGTCTCCCTGCTTGTTGTAAATACGTGCCTTGACTGTAGCTGTGATTTGGCTCTTTATAAATACAGCTGAATCGAATTCTTCTTACAGTGTTTGCTGCTGCTAGTCTTTTTTGTTTTTTACAATTTGGAGATTGGCTATGGCGTGATGGTTCAGTAACTGATTTTGAGATGCCAAAGGACTGGAATAAACTGAGACGTTGCCTCACAATAGGTTCAAATAGTAACGTTACTAAATCAAGTGAGTGTAGAAATGCATGAATAAATGTATTTTGAAATATAAAGCTCACTCATCTTTTTCTTATCAGATTACCCACAGCGAAACGTCATCATTGTGAAGAGAGGCTTTCTTTCATCTGTGCAGTTAGACCATGTTAAGCTCTGACCTGCATGAAATCACATGAAACCAAAGTCTAAACTTCCTTTCCTTTTTTGGAAAATAAAAGTGTTTTCTCTGATATCATAGCTGTGTTTTATTTTATTTATTTATTTATTTCACTTCACACATTGCCCCATGGAGTGAATGGAGTATGATGGGAAGATGGAAGGAGTACTTTGAGGAGGGAAAACATTAGATAAGGAGGAGGACTGGAAACTAACTGAAACAAATCTGTAAAACAAAAACATAAAATAAAATAAAAATCATAACTATAGCAACTCAGGTGTAACACACCGTCACTCGTTCGGGGCCAGATATTTCTACTATCTGTGTTGGGACGTCTCTAGGTGAACGTGAAGCTCCGCCCCGGTCCTGCAGGGGGCGCTGCTGGCGTCAGTGTCGCATTTCAG
>VOQK01014093.1:12699-23304 GCA_015052645.1 Benitochromis conjunctus
CGTCCGTCACTTTATCCGTGGTATCGGCAGACGCTCTGAGATGTGTTGCCTCCCGATTCAGACTTAAATTTCCAGGTGAGGCTGTGGAGTAACCTTGACGGCAAAGCCCTGAAAGGCTCTCTTTGGTAATATTAACCAAACACGAAAAGGTTACGTCTGGATAAAGAGCTAGCTACTTCTGGCAGCTCCGGGATGCGGTCCTGCCCTTCTGCCGAGCTGCCGAGACTGACAATAACCCGGAACGCTGCAGACTGTCAGACTGCACAGACCGCCCACCGACCAATCACCGTACTGAGGGAATAGAAACATTCCCACGGGTTAGCCAATCATTGGTAATTGAGGACTGTTACCATAGAGATGCTCGGCGTCTAGGCGTCTGAAACCACGTTGTTTATACGCAGAAAAATAATAATAATACAAAAGACTTAATCATAAATGTAACAAAGGCAGAATTCATATAAATATCTTAAATTACTATTTTAACCATTGCAGGGTTTCATCCATTCCCCCCAGCAGTCAAAGTTTAACAGTTTTATTGGAAAACCTGGGCTCAAACCCGAAGGCATCTTAAGTGCCCTTGAGCAACAATGACCTCAAGCTGCAGGAAGGCCCCCCGTAGCTGAAATTAAGTATTGTTATGCAGCTTGAATAAAATTAAGTGTGATCAGTGTGCTAAAAATTACTACACTGTTCATAAATGTAAACATTTCAAGTGCTATTTAACTCCTTTGCTTTGTAAATCCAATAGAACAGCTGTTACACATAGAAAATACAACTTTTAAAATTCATTTTTAACATCCAAAGTTCTCTTCTTTTCTGATTGTCAACAGCCTGGGAAGCATGGAGCTTGTTGTTCTCGACATGATATATTAAGACAACACTTTTTTCCTCTCAAAGTTGCCATATTTCCAGTTCCTTCCCGTTTTAAATTACCCACATTTCAGCAAGAACATCTTTAAAAAAGTATGACATGTCTGTGACTGTCTGCTTAACTTTGCAGAATTCCATCACTGACACCAGAAGCTTATGAGTCACAGGAAACCTCACAAAACACCTATTTTTGCCAAAAGAGAAAAAAAAAGGGGGAAGAGAAAAAGAAAAAAAAAGTCATTACAACAGTGGGGAAGTGGACAGTTTACTCTGACAGAAGCCCTTAGTATTTTTCCTCTTCTTGCCAACTGTGTCCGGTGCACACAGACCCTGGGACACACAAAGGCAGTACAAGCAATCACACATCATGGACTCTCATAATAAGCTGACGCTGGGAAGTGGGTGATGCAGCACTCAGCTTATGCCAGTGCTGATAAGAGCCTGAAAGTATTACCTCGGTCTGGCAGCCCGCTCCAAGAAATCCATCGTGAGCCAGGTCATCAATTCTGCCCTATCTGATTGCTCACCAATCCCTGGCAGCTCCATGTCGCTGTCCTGGCTTCTGCCTTTGAAATTTTCTCTATGACTTGCACTTTTGTGCTACTTCTTTCACAGAAAAACAGGTACATACTGTATGTACACACAGGATCTTTTATGTGATCTTACACCTACATGTCAAATAATAAAGCAATGTGTGTGTGAGACAGAAAGACATGTAGACTTTCCAGAACAATGGATTGCCTGACTTACTCAGTCTCAATCAGATCTCCTGCTTTATTGCTGCAGTGGACCGACAAAGCATACATTTAAAACTTGTGAAGTTCATTCATATCACACGTACTGTGTGGCTGCGCAGTCAATCAAACAGATGAACAATTAATTGAAAAATACTCAACCAGGGCTGTGCTGTGCTCCAGTGAGGCAGTCGGGCAGGCAGGCAGGCAAATAAGCCATTTGATTAGCTGATAAGCAGATGACTCAACAAACATTCAAGGCATGTTTACTGTGGTTTGATTAGAGTACGCCCAATACGCAGAAGATTGGACACAAATACGTTGTGAAAACACTCAGCTGTTCCAATCCCCAAGGCAGCATGAGGGCACATAAAAACAATGAATTATTTATGGGGGAGACTAGTGAAATATCACAGTGGATAATTTTCTGTGGGCTATATTAAATGTAGTTTTCAAAATTATATGTCTGAGTCTGTGCATTTCCCAGAAATCATTCCCTCCCAGTGACAGAATCTAGAGCCTGGAGATTGGACATGAAATCATATGAGATATTTCCCCTGCCAAGAAATCTATGAGCGTTTATCTAAAACACCAAAGCAAGGGTTATTCACATGCTAATTGGGCCTCCTTCTTTCTTAGTAAATATGATCAAAGGATATTTGCTTTGTCTCTGTTTTAGGTATTAGCTCTGGTTCAAAATGAAAGACCTAGAATCAAGGCAAGCCTTTTGCACACCACATCTGAAAGCGGGTTCACAATACCAGTAAATCCAGGTTCTGCTTCAGTAGAAATCACTGCAGCATCTCTTTGAATGGGGCATCTCATAAATAAAGCTCTTATACTCCCCATCCGGAGCTAACATTAGTGTCTGTCTCAGAGCTGAAAGCCTTACGCTGTTACAATTTGTTCCTGAAAGTCAACTCAGTTTAATTGAGCAAAGTTCAAGACTCCGCAAACAGCAAAGTAACAGGGAAAAAAAATCGATGGCGGCAGAGGCATGGAAAAAAGAGATAGCATTGATTTATCTGCCATTGATTCACGAGGATCGCTGCATTGTGCCCTGCGGTTGAAATGCACGCTGTCTGCCAACTGATGGGGATGAATTTGAAAAGGTGTCAAGTGGTTGGAGGACACAGAGGTGGAGGATGAGATCGGGCGCAGCGAGCGGTGGCTGGGGAGGAAGAGTAGACTGGAGTGGGAGCAAGGGCATGAAGTATCAAACAGAAAGAAGGCGGAAGAAGAAAGGCTTGATAAGAGGGGATAATGTTGCAAGGATGACACCACTACCATGTGGGCCCCAGTCTCCATAGCGTTGTGTTAAAATGTCTGACAGGAGCGAGGAGAGATCAACTTGAAAGCAGAATACCGAGTGACCTGAAGGACCTCAAGTTAAAACCACTGCCATGACACCTGTTTAAATCCACTCTGCTCTATCGCTTTGATAATAAAAACCTCTAAGATTAAAATAACACATCAGATTGTAATATTTCAGAGTATTATAAGCAGGAGACGTAGCGGGGCAACAACAGTTTAGTCGGTGAGAAGTAAAAGGTTGTTACAATAACACTGTGTGTAAGCATTTATCAAATCCCGTTGTTGCAAGTGCTTGACAAGACAAGCAGCTTTTGCAATATTTTAAGTCTCAACTATTGGCAAATAGATGCCTCCTCAGAGACTAAATACTGACAGCCATATGTTGTTGAGAAGAGGGGAAACCAGGACAGAGATCAGAGGCCAGAGCAGCTACACAGCCAGAGAAGCGTTATTTCTCAACTTTGGTATCTTTACAACATCCTTTTTCCTTTGCTGTGACTGCTGGCTGTCTCCTGTTTATGCCGACGCTAAAAGAGAACTATTATTTTCTGTTGTTTGATGTTAATTGTATGTTTAGGGGTATTTTAGAAAAAGCAGACATAGTTTCTTTTCATTGCCATTGTGAAGGTGGCAGCATTTTTTAAATATTTTGTTTTACCTCCCCAAGGTCTGTGCGTCGGTGTTCAGGGTGTAGTAAAAATGTAGCTGTTCGACCAGAAGCCCGGCACCTATTTGTGTTTTAAAAGGAGTCGTGTAATCATAGTGTGGCTTCAAGTGGTTCCTGAGCAGCTTTAGTTGAGAGTGAGTCTGTTTTTTTCCCTTCATGCAAGGTGCAGTTTAAGTCAAGATGACACTTGTTTGTCTTAGAAGGCTGTTTTTTTCTTTCAGCCGCGTTTTGGTTCAACCCTGGAAAGCATCTTGGTTTCCTGTGTGTGACCAACCAGAGATATCTTCACGAGAAACCCCCCCCAGTGCCTTCGCACACACAGGAAGCCGTTTGCAGGGAGGCTGAGTTAAGGTTATCAAATGCATGCCCTGTGTTTGGTGCAACTGTGCTGTGCGTGATGACTGTTATTATTCATGGGACCAAGGTTGATTTTTCTAAAAAAACAAAACAAAAGTAAAATCCAATTACTGTTACCACATAAAGGTGTGAAAAGCAGAAACTGTGCTGTAAATGGGAAATAACAATGTTGAGTATGAAACAAATACTCACAGATGATCAGAGATGAAATATGATGTTTGTTTCACGTAGCCAGATCCTTGCACATCTTCATTAAAGGGACTCATAAAAGCTCTTGAGTGTGGGAAGATCATACACAGCGTGACCCCCTGTCACACCCTGTAAAATCTCACGGCATCTCGTCCTCCTCATAAAAACAAAAGACACGGGGAAGCAGACGCCCAAACTGTTTGAATTTGCTACACCTAAGGTAGGAAACCAGATTCCAGTAATTGGAAGGCTTTGAAGCAGAAGTTGTTCCTTGTAGCTGTCACTGCAGTAAGAAAATAAAACAACTTTTACCACCTCCACGGGGTCTGTCAGCATCTTTATAGTCACTGCATTTCCTAGCAGCATATCAAAATATGACAAATGTAGCCATATTGTTTTATTCGTTAATCTAAATGTGGTGAATATAAATATTTTACAACTTCTTAAAGCTGTTCAGGATCATATAGAAATATCAGAATCTTACAAAACTGTAAGTACAAAATATTAGCAACTTACCTCACACTCTTGTCTATTAAGAGGCGCTCTTGGGATCACACATTTACAGTGTTTTCCTCCCCACAGCATCTGGTTAAGGCAGGTCTGCCAAGAACACAGCTATTCTTCCTGTTGTTTGACAGCTGCACATGCTGTATCACCTCTCCCCTCATACAATGCAATGTCACAGCAGCACCAATGTATGTAGCAGCCAAGGGGCTACTGAATGTAGTCTAAGTAAAAGCCTGCTTTAGTGAAAGGGACCTAGAAGAACAGCAATAAGAAACATAAGGATTCATTGTAAATATGTTTGAAAAACAATCACCAGAAAAACATAAAAAAAGTTCTAAATTACAATTTCCTCCAATAGCACTTGTTTACATTTTACATATTAATCTTACAAGACTTCTATGTAATGCTATAATTTACCCATGAAGGTGGCAACTTATGCATTTTTATTCATTCCTAGACAAACGCTGCATAAAATCAACATCATGAAGCATCTTTCATAAGCAAATCATAGTATGGTATATATATGACATATAATACAGAAACATCAATTACAGATACACTGTATGGACAAAATTACCTTAATCTTTGAATTCAGGTGTTTTCAGTCCCAGTGCCACAGGAGTATAAAATCAAGCACAGTGACATGCACTCTGGCTTTACAAACATTTGTGAAAGAATGCTTTGCTCTAAAGAGCGCACTGAATTTGAATGTGGTACTGTAATAAGATGCCACCATTGCAACAACTCAGTGTGCGAAATTTGTTCTGTCCCACATATTTCGCCATAGACTGTAAGTGTTATTATTGCAAGGTGAAAACATTTAGGAACCATAGCGGTTACAGAGCGAGGTCACTGAGTGCATAGTGTGTAAAAGTCCCCAGCGCACTGCTGACTCAATAACTGCAGAGCTCTGGCATTAACATCAGCACAGAAACTGACTGCTTGCCAGGAGCTTCATGGCATGGGTTTTCATAGATCTGTAAGTAGAATTTTTAGTTGGCCCAGTACATTTAATCAATTGCATCTGTGTGTACATTCAAAAACAACCTTTCTATTCACACTTTCTGATCGTATCTGCACTTAATAGTTAATTCTGTATTTGATAGTTAATTCTGTATTAACTTATTTTGGTTAGATTTGAATGAAAAGGGCTTGTGTCATAGTATTGACTTATTCTAATAGCATTTCAAGTATGCAGTGTGTTCACTGAGGTGGACTCAAAATGAGTGTGTGTACATATGCTGAATTTTACTTTTGAGTGTGGTTCTGTATGTATAATTTGTAATACAAATTCAATTTAATACAACTGTAGGAGGTGCTCCCAGTCGTCAAAAGCAGTGAAAGCTGCAGGAGCATCTCAAAAAAAAAATTGAATTATGTGCTTCTGCCAGTCAATTGAGTTGCAGTTCTCCATGTCTGTCAAGGCGTGACCTTTGACCTCATCACTAATCCATCAATTTATGCTATTAGACATTTGTGTGAAGTGCCATCATAATTAGCCTATGTAGCCTTGGCCTATGGCCAAAATGTGTTTTGTAAGGTGACAGTGACCCTTGACCTTTGCCCACTAAACCCTAATAAGTTCATTCTTTAGTCCAGATTGACCTCTTTGGCAGATGTAATGAAATTCCCTCCAGGTGTTCCTGAGATATTGCATTCAGAAGAATCCGATTGACTGACGTACCAAAAACATAACTGCTCTGCTCACAGCTGTTGCCAACACAGATTTTACATTTTGAGGCATTTTCAATCATGTTCTTCATCAACCTTCAGATGAATCTCTTGACATGCAGGCTCAGCAGTTGCTTTCCGCAGTGATCATTTTCAAAGAGTACTTCATTTTATGAACACAGCAAGTACAACCACAATTCCAAAACAGCAGGAATGCCGTGTAAAACGTAAATAAAATCAGAATGCAGTAATTTGCAAAAATCATAACCCAATATTTTATTCTTAACACAGAAAATAAATCAAATGTTTAAATTGAGAAAATATACCATTTAAAGAAAAATGTTAGCTCGTTTTGAATTTGATGGTAGCAACATGTTTCAAAAAAGCTGCGACAGAGCTCTGTATAGGACCTCATACTCTTTTACCAACAGCCTGCAAACATCTGGGAACTGAGGAGACCAGTTTTGGGACTTTTGGGAGGAATGTTGTCCCATTCTTGTCTAAAACAGGATTCAAGCTGGTCAACAGTCCCGGGTCTTCTTTGTTGTATTGTTTTAAGTTAGTGAAAGGTTTGAAATGCCGGCAAGCCAGTTCAGCAGCCGGATTCTTCTACCATCAAATCCTGCTGTAGTTATTCATGCAGTATGCCGTTTAGCATTGTCCTACTGAAATATGCAGGTGAAAGATGACATCTGGGTGGGAGCATATGTTGCTCTAAAACCTGTATACATCTTACAGCATTGATGGTGCCTGTCCAGATGTGCGAGCTGCCAACTCCATTGGCAATAGCCCCATACCATCAGAGATGCAAGCTTTTGAACCCAGTGCTGATAACAAGCTGGATAGTCCCTCTCCTCTTTAGTCCAGAGGACGCAGCGTTCATGTTTTTCAAAAAGAATTTTATCTTTGGATTCGTCTGACCAGAGAACAATTTCCCAATTCCATTTTTAATGAGCTTTGACCCAGAGAAGATGCCATGGTTTCGGGACTATTTCCACATATGGCTTCTTCATTGTATGATAGATCTTTTACCTGCATTTGTCAATGGCAAATAGATGATGAGATAGTCACAGTCACAATTTTATGTTGATCATTATTCTGAAATTGTTCCACAATTTGTAGATGTGTGTATTTATTGGTGAACCTCTGTCCTGTTGTTCCTCGGGCTGTTTCTTTTTGAACTACTTTTCAGCTTTTTGTTGCCCCCCGTCCAAACTTTTGTGAGACACTTTTGCTGCAATCAAAGTCAAAATGAGGTCAAATATTTGTCATGAAATAATAAAATGTCTCAGGTTTAAACATCTGATGTGCTTTCTGTGTTCTACAGTAAATAAAATCTGGATTTATGAGATGTGCAAATCATTGTATTTGTATGTCTTTTTATTTACATTTAACACAGCATCCCAACTTTTTTGGAATTGGGGTTGTCGAATACTGTCAATATGCTTGTAACCCACACACTGCAAAGAGGACCAAATTCTTTTTTACTTAACATCTTAAAGCCATATTTAAACATGTAGTGTAATATGTCTATTAATGCTATCTTCTTGCCAACACTGTTTTTCTGCTCATGAAGCTGGAGTGAGAAGTAAGCTGTAAACAGATACTGAAAATAGCCATTCTGTCTGTCTTATTGTGACAGCACATATTGCGTTCATTAAATATTATGTCATGTTAAATGTACAACAGTTACAAAGAACAATCCAAGTAGGCGGAGTTGTGTGTTGTGAAGACTGTTTTTCTTTTAAGCAAAATTAGCCATCTCCCAGCTGAAGCTGAAGGATTAATGTACAAATATGGGACTGACATTGAACTTTTCACCTAGCTCTGCAAGAAATTAATCATACCGTGACTTCATTGTTAGATGTCTGTCTGTCTGTTAATATTAGCCTTGGCTGCGCTCAGTTATTTGCATTAATAGATTCACATGATTTTGTAATCCTGTTTGCCAGTTACCATATTCTGAATTTTTTGTGTCAATTTTAGAATTTCTCCGCTTGTTCAATTCAAGTTGTGAGGTAGCTGGCAGAACACTTTCCACGTCTCTCCATCTCAGTCAGTCAGGCTCCAGTGGACAGAGGGACCATCATCCTCTGCTTTGCGCAGTGCTCAGCTCTGCCCAATTTTGCACCTCCGCTTGCAAGTGATAGAGCACTATCAGTTCTGACAGCTCCCCAGAGCCACTGGGATTTGAGTTCTCCCTCCTTTCACCCACCCTGCACCCCAAAAACACACACGCAAGCGCACACACATTTTTCTCTACTGTCTGTGTCTTAAAAGGATGACGGCTGAAAATGAAAGGCGAAACAAAAGCTGTCAAAGCATAGAAAGAAACAGAGAACTGAGGATATCTGTAGTGATGTTGAGGACAATGGGATACTTTGTCCCTAGTTTCATTATTGGCTTGTGTTTAATTTGAAACAGACAGCTAATCACATTAAAGACAACCTCTCAACAACACTGGGGCACTGCTGTCTCCTGGAAGCAATCACCACGCTGAAACTGTCTCATCAGATTCTTGGTTCAATTACTTAACTCCATACAAATTGTCCTTGATGCAACTGGAATGTGAGCTCTCATGACTGCATTTCTCTGATACTATAGGAGCTTTAGCTGCTATACAGTGATAATGATAACGATTGTCATTAATATACTATGTTTAAGTTCTAATTGTTTGCATTTACATTGCTTATACAACAATTTCTCACTATAACTTTACAATATACAAAAATCTGTCACTTAATAACACATTCATAAATATTTAAGATAAGATGTAGAGTAGATGACTTTGGTACATTATAGTACAGTATTTATGCTACCGTCACTGTTGTCTTTTGGGACTTACATAATTTTCTTAAGCTGAATGTCAACACAACATTGATGTACACATTTTAAAGTTGATATGGCTAACCTTTTAGAAAGCTACAACCTCTGTGGCAGAAAAAGAAGCCAACATGGAGTGCCAAAAAAGGTTTTAGTCTTTATAGCTTGTATTTCTCCAAAGTGAAAACTGTACAGGGCATAAAATTTTATATACTAACACATACAGACATTTACATTTTATTAACATTAAGTATTTTGAGGGGTGACACAATTGAGTGACAGGTGTATGCCAATATATGCAAGCTACCAGAGGTGGCACAATTACAGACATTTTTTTTACTTAAGTAGAAGTACAGATACCCGAGTTAAAAAATACTCAGTATACAATACAGTAAAAGTTAAAGTATTTAATCAATTTCTTTATTTAGGTAAAAGTGAAAAGTAGCTCCTCGAAGGACAATTCTACCATTCCATTGATTTTGAAATTGTGCTATATTAAAATGAAAATAAAACTATATTAATCCATATGAATATAAATGTTATTCAAATCTAAATTCTACTTTTATTGAATGTTCTGGGCTTGAATCTGTTATGTAGGAGCCAAGCTGTAAAAAAAATAAAATAATTTAAATAACTTTTCTGCTGCCTACATTATAGAGTCGGAGTTTGCCTCCACGCCTAAGAAGGAAAATAAGTGCAGTGAGGGGTTAAAGTGAGATTCGGCAAGTGGGAGAACCCTAAGATCGGTTGTAATGGCTCAGCGTTTGGAAAAGAATCACAGCTCACAAACATTTCTATTGTGAGCTCCAGCAGACTTTCATAGTGTAAAGGCTATGATGGGCTGGCCTGCTGCTCTTTGTGGATGTACACAACATCATGTAAGCAGATGTCTCATGAAATGTCTTGGCTGATTTCCATTTACTACACTGACAATATCCTGTATATTGTCTTTATACTAGACAGTATGCAGCTGGTATAAAGGTGCAATACAGAGAATTAATCAAAGTATCATCAGCTTAAACACAAATTAAGCACCACAGCCACTGTGCACCAGTCTAACACACTGCTTTACTGTAAATTCACAACAGTACCGTAAACTAGGCTGTTTATCCTGCACAAAACTACCAATGAAACATTTGATTACTACAGTCTGAGGAGCTTGGAAAGAAAAGCGTCTGGACTTCTTTAAGTTGCTTGAAGATGTTTCACCTCTCATCCGAGAAGCTTCTTCAGTTCTAAGGTCAAATGGTGGAGAGTCACAGATTTAAGCCCTATGGGAGTGGCCCCCCAAGCGGGACAGTGACTCCCTAATGATCCTCTACCTAATCACACGAGCCAAGGTGTGAAAATGGGTGTAGGTCACAATCAGCCAAGCCCCACCCTATCATGTGATTTCCTGAGATCAGAAGACTCAGGATGTGCGTGGGCATTAAGCCGTCTGGGAAGGGATCTCAAAACTGGATTATAGATGGC
>VOQK01014094.1:7572-30781 GCA_015052645.1 Benitochromis conjunctus
ATATATATATATATATATATATATATATATATATATATATATATATATATATATATATATATATATATATATATATATGTATATATATACATACACACACACACACACACGCACACACACGCACACACACGCACACGCACACACACACACACACACACACACATACACACAAATTCATTTTCCAAAGACTTGTATTGATTTAAAAGCAAAAATATTTTACTCACAGTGTTGTATTTTTGTCCACTGTGCCATGCAGTGTCTACTGCTCCCTGTAGTGCTTCAAAAAGTATTCAGGTACCTTCATTTTTTGCACACTTATAATGCCATGAATTCTCCAGACAGTGAACACAAAAGACAATTTTCCCCATCAATCCACACTCAGTAACCCATAAAATCATACTGCAGCATATCTCTTGAAATCTCTATAAATAAATTGAAAATAAAAAGATGAGGTTTCTCATTTGCCTGAGTATTCAGACCTTTAATCAATACTTTGTAAGAAGCCATTTTCCAGTCCCCCTGGATACGTTTACTGGCTGGGTGTGGGCAATCTGTTACATCCTTACTGTCAGTTCATGAGATTGGATTAATATATATTGGTCTGATGTGTTTGTGTTGATACGCTGTGTTTGGTTTCCACCAAACATGCCACTGCGTACTATGGCCAAAACACCACTTTGGTGTCATCTGTCCAAATAACATTGTTCCAGGTGTCTTGTGGCGTATGGAAATGTAACTTTCAAAAACCTAAGCAGTTCTGTCACCTTGTTTACAGAAAGAAGACACTTTCTCCTGTCAACCCTTGCAAACAAGCTGTGCTTTTTCAGTCTTTGTACTGTCATTAACTTTAACATTTACCACACTGGATGAGGCCTGTCTCATATTTGTCTCTTTTTTTGCCTGCGTTTTAACTTTACCCAGACTGATGGACAACAATTGTGTCTCAAAGGTCACTGCTGATGTCTTTGACAGCTTTGGCATTGTGTTAACACACACCTGAATGCCCCGGATCAGCAAATTGACGATAATTACCCTCTTCCGTCTCCTGTTTTTGCAGAAGCAGTAATGTGTATTTACTTTTTAACACGACTGCGTAGACTCCTGTGAAAACCTTTTCACATGATTGTATACCGAAAGTTGAACGCTAGCCATTATCTCAGGTCTTCATCGTCTGGAGAAAGTTTTCTTCAGAGATCTTTCTGTGTTTGGCTGCATTTATAACATCTCCCTTTGGATTCTGAGCAGTCTGTTGGTTCTTTTCATAGGGAAGCACCTACTGCTGATACTGCTACTGCCATGCAAACGCTCTGAGTTCTGGCTAACTTCCAGTAGACTGTCATGTGCCTTTCTATTATACTTTCTTCTTCCTGCTGCTCTGCTATAAAGATTTGATGGATTTTGTTGAGACACTTATCCTTCTGGCAGCTTCTTCAATTTCTGCCATGGACAGAGTGACAGTTATCAGTCCCGTCTGTCTTTAGAAAGATTTCTGGTTCTGACCTATTTCCATATCACAATTATTAAGTCAGATGTTCTGAGAAAACTCAAAGCTCTAGAAATAATTTTCCCTCTGATTTGTGTCTCTCCACATTTTCATCAAAGAGGTAGCCAAGATTTATCCTGACATGTAAGGGAACTTGGAAACATGTGCACACAGGTGTGACTCTTTCCAAACTCTGTCCAGTCTATTCAGTCCATTTAAGTGATTAGCAAAGCAAAGAGCATGCATCTAGAAATCGGGAGTAGAGAGTCCAAACATTTTGTTCACGAGATGTTTCAGTTTTGATTTTTAACAAATTTGCACACGTTACTGAAAACATGTTTTTCTGTCATCATTATGTTTGTGAATATGTTTTGATAGGGGAAATGCTAATTTTATCCAGTATCAATTATTTTAAATTTAAATGTGTAAAACTGCACTAAATGTGCAGTGAAAAAGGATTAGTGACTGAAGCTAAAAGCGTGAACGTTTAATAACAAATTTTCATGTTCTACAAGTATTTGAATTTTAAAACAGAAAAAGATACAGGGAGGCAGAAAAAGAGGCAGACAGTAGTCAACAAATCTGATGAAGGAAAAGAGATAAAATTCCTGCCAAAGCACAAAAACAAATATATTGACATAATTAAAAGGCATTTTGATGTCGCTTCTGTTTTTCCAGCAATCCTCAGCAAGGCCATATTAGACATATTGAGCTTCACTAAAGCCATTAATCTGATTCAAAACAAACCGAGCACGGAAATTTGTGCCACACACAGTGGACACATGAGCATGCGTTCAGCTTGTGTATAAATTAACAGTTAGCCATCTGGAGGACTTAATGCAGACTTTACTGACTGAAATTATTTTAAATTCAAGATAAATTTCTGAATGCTAGGGTGCTGTTTCCCCAGGTCATTTAGCTGCTGAACAACATGAAGTTTTGCATGCTAAAAAGAGAAAACAAAGATTGTTTCAGTGGCATTACAAGCGTTGTTAGTATACTCATGTAGGCTAGGTCCCAATGCAGGCAATAAACAATTGGTTTTGGTTGATCCTGTCGCATTAATACATCTCCCACTTCCAGCCCTTGCAGCCAAACGGCAACATTTTATACTGTCAGCAGTAAAGTCCAGACTTTCTGATGTGTTTCGACTTAATTTGGTTAACAAGCTTGAAAGCAACAGAAAAAGTCCTCCTTTAATAACACAGCAAACAACAACAACAACAAAAAAGAATCAGTGACTAAAACAATTAGGTCATGAAAACAGTTAAACATAGTAAAAGAAGCTAAAAGACCAAAAATTCCACCCTCCTTTTTAGGGTTTTTCCTGGCTGAATCAATTATAACTGTGCTCTGTAACTGTCCATCTCTTTCCAACTTTTAACTTCATGCTTGCCCTAACATTTCTGTGCACCATGGGGACTATTTTTCCATTTCTTTTCAGCAATGAGTGATTTTAGAAATCAAAGTTTTATGAAACATTCAAACAAAGATTGGGAGTAGGACTGGCTTCATCCTTGGTAAGCCGTGCAAGACTAAAATTGCTCAGAGAGGAGCGAGATGCAACGTGGCGAATGATTACATCTTTCAGCAGGCAATCAAACTTTAACAGCATCTGTGTTGAATTTGGCAAGCTATGCCAGCATCTGTGTTGAATTTGTAGCCGCGAGCTGCTGTGACAATGCATTTGCGTTGGCTACGGCACCTGTCTTCAGACAAGTATCAGATGTGATTTTAGCATTTGTTTTCATTGTAAAACAAATGCTAATGCTTAAAAACTTGTAAGCACACGGGCTACTAGATTAAAAAACAAACTGCCATGCCCTGAGGAGTAAAATGTTCTCTTCATTTTGGAGAAACATGTTGGGATTCATATGAAAGACCAATTAAACACTCAGCAGAGGGAGAGTGGGACAGACAAGCTGCATAATGAAGCCATGCAGCTAGCAAACAGTGGGGGGAAAAAACAGTAGAAAGAGATCAAAAGAACAAATTTAAGCAAAAGAAATGAAGCACCTGAAGATACCACAAACAGAGGTAACTCTAGAGGCCACTTACACCTGAGGGGAAATGTGTTTGTTTATGACAGATGGAGAGCAGCAGAAGCAGACAGAGCCAGAACACAATGAAACAAACTCACAACTAATGAAGCATTAATTGCTCCTTACACCTGTTCAACATTTGCAACAATCTACAAAAAGTTTATGGGATTTTGCAGTTTTCAAATGCCAAACGTGTGCACCGCATCCGTGTCAAGCCTGTGGCTGAAATATTAGGATGGAACAGTCATATTAATTTCCCCAGTGAGTCATTTCTATTAGCTCATATCAGTTCTCATGTAACCAATATGAACCACTCTAATCTTGATTTTTTTTTTTAAAGTACTGTCACTGATTTTGCTCTGTGACTTTTTTAATTGTTTTGACTTTCATTCTACTCACAAATTTCATATCAGAGGAAATTTGTTTGATAAAAGAAGCAGATTTCCTCTCCCCCAACATTTCTCTATATTTTTCAGCTCAGTTTAAATGAAAATGCTTCAAAAAGGTTTCAAATGTATAATTGCTGAGAGCTGTGATAATGCTTAGCCATGAAGCAAAGGAGAAGCAGTGCAGTAAAGATCATTGGAGAGACTATAATTAATAATTAATTAGAATTAAATATAAAATGTAAATGAGCCACAGTGGAGTTTCCTTGTGATAAGCAACCAAGTTATGTTTACTCTGTTATTCATTATTCAAAAATATTCTGGCTCAGCTGAGCTGTTTAATTTAGTACAGATTTAAAGGTATATTTGTTTGAGTCAGAGCTATTTGCATGTCCCCTGATTTAAACTTCACCTGTGAATCTCTTTACGGGGGATTAAAATTCATGTTTGGAGGTAGGACGTGTGGCGGTGAAGTGTGGAGCTTTGTGTTTGTTTTTTGTTTGTTAGCAGTCTAGTGTCCGCAAATTTCAAGGTACCATTTTTAAATTTTTTGTGATTGTAGATACCAATTACAGCTCGAGCTGAATTAATTTGAGTGAAAAGTGGATCAAGGTCAATGTCACAACAAATGTCAAAATCAGTTGAAATTTTATTACTCAGAATTCTTTATGGAAAAATCACAACTATGTACTAGGCCTTGAGGAACATGAGTACCTAGGTTGACTAAGCATTTGACCTTGACCTTTATTGTTAGCCCCTAAGGTGTCACGGCTGTGGTAGCAGATGTGTGGAGTTATCAGAGAAGGACCCAAATGCAGGCACTGGCTTGATGCAAGTGAGCGTTTATTTACAAAGGTGAGAAAGGTCCAACGGTACAAACAGAAGCGGAGATGGCAAAAACAGAAACTAAGGGAAACCAGGAGAAAAAAAACAAGAAACCAAACTAACAAACCTGAAACGCGAGTAGAGATAACACGGGACATGACAAGCAGGGGAAACACGGAGAATGAATACGCAGACGGACCAACAAGGAGCAAAGGCAGACACACACTATATATACACGGAGGGAAACAAGGAATGGCAAACAGGAGGGAGACACAGCTGAACCTAATTGGGCAAGAAGAGACAAGGAACACAGACCTTCAAAGTGAAACAGGAAACCCACAGACTGAACTTACAGACACAGACTCAGAGACACAAAACAGAGGGAGCACAGAGTACAGGGACCAGAGTGACATGAGGAGCAAAGGAATCCAAAACCTAAGAACTAGTAATACAAAACAGAAACCAAAACACTAGTAAACATGAACCAAGAAGAAAAAATAAAAAATAATAATACAAAATCAAACACTGGGTCACAGACCCAGGCCCATGACAAAAGGTCAAAGCTAACCGTAAAAAAGAAAAACAAAAAGTGACTATGATATATCATATGAAAGGCCATGGAGAGAGCTGTACAAGACACTTTTTATTTTGTAAATACGACACTCTGGAGCATCACAGTGATGAATGAATATATCTTATATATCTTTAGCTTAGCTTTAGCCACAGATTTCAGCCAATTCTGCTATTTATAGCATGTTATTTATAACATGGATAAAGATAATAAAATACCCCATTTTAGTATGTAATAATTCAAGGTTGTAGGTCAAAGGTTAGACATCAGCATAATGTAATAAAAGCAGGTCGATGTCAGTATGTTGAAATATAAACATCATAAAACATAAACGTTTCGTCACACACACAACCATGCACAGTACAAAAAGTAGTGAAATGCTTGTTGCTGTGCAATGCCTGATCATTAAATTACAATAAAGAAATTTACAGAATTTACAAATTTTAAATTTTAAAAATTTCCTGTACAAAAATTTACAGTAGAAGATTTACAGAGAAAGAGGAAATAAGTGTTATATAATAGATAAAAAAGGTCCAACAGATGTAAAGAATAAATTAAGAATTTAACCTAAGAAGTAAAGACTAAATTAAATTAAAGGTAGATTATAAGATAAAAAGTAGAATGTGCAAAGAAACAATTTAAGAAAGAAATGATAAGAAGTGTGCAAATAAACAGTGTGCGTGCACAGATGTGATGTATGAGAGTCCAGTCCTACACCTGGTTCAGAGACCGAATAGCCTGAGGAAAGACGTTCCTCCTCGTTCTCTCACTGTTGAGGGAGTGGAAGTGCTTCCCAGACCTCAACAGTGAGAAGAGTCCAGTGTTGGGATGGCTTTGGTCTTGCAGACTGCAGGTCAGGAAACTCAGAGCGAATGATGCGTTCGGCAGAGCGCACCACTCTTTGGAGCGCTCATATGTCCTGTTTGGTGCTGTTCCCATACCAGGTGCAGATGTTTCTCGTCAGAATGGTGCAGGAGTAAAAAGCCCTTGTCCTTCAGGGGGAGCTGCGCTCTCTGAGTGATCTCATTTGTCTTCGTTTTTACCGCCTGGTTAGTTTTGTTTTCTCTGGCCTTTAAGCTGTCGCTCATTTGGTTAATCTCAGGCATGAAAAATTATTTGGTTAGATTTAGGAAATAACATGGGATTGGTTGAAAATAATATAGTCTTCACAACACCAACGCACTACATTAAAACAAAGGTGTTTAAATATGATTGTCATAATCGTTAACAAGCATCTATAAGTGACCAGTGTGGAGTAAGACCCATTTTAATATTGGTATATGGGTCATGGGTCTGAGATACCATACTGCTCTATTTTAGAGCATGAGAATGAGAACAAGCTGGAAAAGCACTTCTAAAGGAGAACATGGAAAAAATAAAGATCTTTAAATATTTAAAATTTTTAAAAGAGCTTCATTATTTATTTTTTTCATTATTTATTTTTATTTTGTGGTATTAAAACATTTACATTTTCATAGATACATATACATGGATACACACACAAAAACGGCCTCTGGTGATCATAATTAATGCATGAATTAATGAAGGGGTTAATTAATCTTTTTAGCAAGAAACAGAATAATTTATTATCTGACAAATATAACATTTGGTAATTAATGCACCACCACATGTCCAGTGCCCGCAAGAGTAACATGTGAGTAGTTTTTCACAGAAATATTGTCATTTGCATCGCGTCATCAGATAAATGTCAGCGATGACAATGTCAATAACTGCGTAATCAATATCACTCACAATGTAATAGTTCTCGTGGATGATTAATTGAGCAATACCACAGGAACATGAACAACAGTTGGAGCTCTGAAGAACTCGGTGCAGATCATTACACCAGTAACGATGAAGCAACACAGATCAGAGTGACAGCATGACAATTGCAAGACACGCGTACACTCGCTGCACTGCCTGATGTGAGATGAGACCCTCTGATGACCTTGGATTGCTACAAGTGTAGAGCAGTCACAATAACAATAAAAACTCAAGAGGTTTTATCGATTTTATTTATGGGCTGACCCACTGCATCCTAAAACAAAACTGCCATGGTCCTGGGTCTTTGACCCAGTGTTTTATGTTCTTGGACTTTCAAGTTCACTTTTTTCTTTAATATCCTCTGTGTGAATCGTATTTTGCTTATTGTTTAAGTTCAATTCTGTGTCATTTTTGGTTTAGTTTTTACTTCTCACTTCCTGTTTTATTTTGGTAACCATCTATAGTTTGTTCAGTTGTATTTCCACTCCTGCCTCATTGTATTGATTATCTACGCCTGTGCTCATTTAGCCCAGCTGTCTCCACTTCCGTCATTACGTTGTATGTGTATAAGTAGCCTCAGTTTGGCTGTGCTCCCACATTGTGCTGTTCCCCTACCTGCCTGTTCCACTGTATGCTTCTCCTACTATTCTCTGTTTTGGATTACCAGCCATAATAAAACTTGTCTTCTGAATTCTGGAAGTGTGTATTGCTTTTGGGTCCTAACCTACAACTCTCCAAAACATGATAAAACCATCCATTGAGAGACTTGGAATTCATGTGGTGTTCACAACAGTCAGTAGGTTTACCTTTGCTCTGCTAGAGAATGGTATTTAATTTACTTTTCAAGTCAAAATTATTACACTCCAATTTACTCCAGTTTACACAATATCAAGAGAAAAAAAAAACAGAACTTCAAAAATACATTATGTATAAATCCACTTTCACATTTAAAAGCTTCAAATTTCCAATTTCGTAAATAACAAATAAAATAAAATAATACTTCTAAAGTAACTTCCTAGACAATCCTTGCCTTTAAAAAGTGTTGCACAAGATCTGCTGACCTGCTGAGGGTCTAAGCAGGTCATGTCATTATTTTCTTATTGCTCAGGAAGTGTCTCCATGCTATCAGCTTGAAGCAATGCTAGGCTCAGCACCCAAAAGTTCATGCATTTGACAGGCAGGTTAAGGCATCACACTATCTGTTTAATTGTTCATTAATTGTTCATTGGACTCACTTTATCCTCTGGTTACAACCAGTTTTATTTTGAAACTAGTTTCCTTGTGTATTTTCATTTTTTGCCACCTTCATTAATATCTGTGCCTTATTGTCACTTCTTCCTGGCATGTGTGTCTTCTCTTAGTTTTTGCTAGCTTATTATTGTGTTTTCAAAATTTCTACCTTTTCCATTTCTACTTCTATCATTTTTTAACTTCATTATTTTGTTGGATTTCCTTCTACCTCCTACCATCTTCATTTAATCGGTTTGGGCACCTATAATTTAAGATTAGAGCCTTTTGTTTTCATTGCTTGACAGTGTGACTCACATTTCTGTCAGCAACTGGGCAATTTTTAAATAAATTACTCCAAAAACATGACATTTGGAGGGAATAAAGAAACATTCAGTTGGAGTTCGTTTCTCAACCTCTACCATTACTCCTACACAACTCTTTGCTTTATCTTCCACTCAAACCAGCGGATATTGATTGAGCATCTTCTGTATGTGAGACCAGTATTTCTGAAAGTAAGATATCAGCTAATAATTTCCACCCCTTTATGAAGCTTTGCCTAACCTTCTTATACAAACAAAGCTACCATCATAGCCAAATGGACCAGTTACCAAGCCCCTGCTGTCTTTGCATTAATTAATTGTACTAAATGTCAGATAGCTGTTGGCAAGGGTGCAGGCGATTAAAGGCGGCCATCATTTAGCAGGTCATGATTTTGATAAGGGCAATTAGACCACAAGCTGCTGCAGAAAATCAATGGGCAAAGGAAGAGGCCGCCTCGCAGAATTTATTAGGTCTGTGGAGCAGAGAGAGCATTCCGACAAACGCTTGTTTTGAGCAGACAAATACAGGTGAACCCTGAGGTGTCATAATTTCCTATCAAGGTGAAATCAGAAATTTTGCAAACCTTCTTTAATTAAGAGCGACATCACACTTTCTAATATTTCTCTTTATTTCAAAAAGTGCTTTCATTTGTTCCGAATTATCCGACAGTCTGAGAGATCATTATTGAAATACAATAAAACCTTGCAGAGCAGAATATTATAGACTTCACATATATCTCTAAATAAGTCATTTCCAAAAAACCCACTTGATGTGCCAATAAAAGGTTTTCCCTCTCTCTCAGCATTTCTCCATTTCTCTGATCACGTGCCCTGTGGCAGGTTTGGTTCACATGCATATGAGTGATGCCGAGGGCAGATAAAGCATCCTGTGGTAATGAAATACTCCACATCTGACAAATAGGAGTCTTCACAGCTCAGGTTTTATTAGATTTAGCCCTTTTTAAATGTCTCCTCAGTGGCATGAAGACAGCTTCGCTTTCAGCTGTGAGGCACATACAGCACACATAATGTCTCAGTATTAGCTTTACTTCATTCCCAAGGTGTGACAGGCCATATGCGCCTGTTTGGTGAAACCCTATCATCTCCCGCATGTTCTCATATTGACAAAAGTCTGAGGTTTTATTGTGACATTTAAAGTCTTCTACACACAGGCTGTGGCATTGACATGCAGCTGCTAACATGAAAATCTGTCAGTTGTCCCATTGCATACAGAGTTAAAAATGATGATGGAAAAGATTGTATTTGTCAGCTATATATGCTTGTTGACCCTCAGGTCATATAGAAACAAGAAATATGGGAAAAAGTCAAAAGGGTTTCATAGCAGTGGTGCACGCTAAGATTCTAATGAGGATTTGATTCAATTTCTTGCTTCGACATTTGACTTTTTGTGGGTTTTATTCCTCTTTTTTTTTTAACCAAATATTTATCACATTGTGGGAAAAAGTCTTTTCCTTGCCCTTTGGAATAGTAGCCATTCCTCACTGAAACCACAAAACTTTTACCCAACATTTTCCATTGTGTAAAAATGGTAAAATCATTTCAGCGTTTGCAAAATGTTAAAAGCAAAAATATAGAATAAATGGCAATAATTATGTATGGATCCTACATTTACTGTTTATTATCCTCTGGATATCCTCTGCTGCCTCACACCAAGAAGGTCCTGGGGTCAAATCCAGCATCTGACGGGGGTCTTCTGTGTGGAGTTGCATGTTCTCCCCGTGTTTGCATGGGTTCTCTCCAGGTACTCTGGCTTTCTCCCACCACCCAGGTGGGGGGTGAGTGTGAATGGTTGCCTGCCTGTCTGTGTTGGCCCTGTGAGAGGCTGGTGAACTGTCTAGGGTGTACCCCGCCTCCCGCCCTATGGTAGCTGACCCTGTATCTCTGAATTCAATAAGTGGAAGAGAATGAATGACATGGATGGATGGATACAAGCAGTGAGTAGCAAAAAAGTGAAAATTTAAAATGCAGTAAAAATACTATAAATGAAAATGCACTTAAACTGCATATGTTACAAATACTGTAAATATAAGCACAATAAATTACTGTAATTACATTTACAGTAACTTCACTGTATATAAAAAGATTACCAACTGCCTTAAATTCCAGTTAGCAGCACAATCATTTTTTGCTGTAAAAAGTGTTTACTGTAAAATTAATGTGAGCATTTTTTTTATAGTAACTAATTGGCTGCCAGCAAGTTACTGTAGAATTTACATCAACCTGTTTGCATATTATTTTTTGAAACATTTCACCAAACACATGCTTTTTTTTTCAAAAGGCTGTCTTCTGCTTTAACACAAAAATCTCAACAGAATTGAACAACCTTAAAAAATGTTTTGATGCAATGTATTGCAAGTCAAATATATCAGCTGGGTTTATTATCTTGGTGGGATATTTACTCACCTCCACCTGCGTGGCCTTGCTTTGTACAAAGATAGTACGTTTCGACCAAAGTCTAATATGGCTGTGCGGTTAGCAGTAAGTCATAAAAGCAAATCTGGAGTGTCTCAGCCAAGCATCAGCAAACAATCACTGTTCTCAGTTAATTTCCATTGTTATCCTGCCATCACTTTAAAACAAGAAAGAGAATGACTAAAAAAAAAAAGATTCAATGACATTTAAAAAACCAAAAGATGGGCGTTCCTGTAGTTGAAATTGATCTATTTCAGAAGCTTTTTCTAATCAAGTTTTAATTTTTAGTTTTTATTAATTCTATTTAGCTTCTGTTTATCCTCAAGCTGTAGATGTAGCTACTTTATTTCTCTATTTTGTGTACTCTTTCCTCAATCCTTCTGCCTGTAACATGGAAATACAACTTAGTGGGCTATCTTGAAGGATGTCTCACTCCCTAAAAAACATCTGGGGGGAGAAAGAACCAAGGCTGTTTAGGAGGAGCTGTGTGTTTTGTTATGCTTTTTACTCTTGATGTAGCACTAGGGGCATGGCACACAATTATACCACAAAAAGTATTGAAAAAAATAGATTCCACACATTTTCCACAAGATGATCCAATGCAGGATTAAACTTTCTGTGCTTTACTATTTTGTTAAACACTTGTTGCATAAAAGTTTCTCTCCCCATGCTCTTCCTCACCTCCTCCTCTCACATCTATGGTGGGAGGCAGTAAGGAGGAAGAGGGGAGAAAATAAATCAAGGATGCACAAACCGAGAAATGAGACTGAAATGATTTTTCTGTTCAACCATCTATAACGAGATGTGTAATTTTAACTATTGCACAGGGTTTAATCATCACTGAGAAAAAAAAGAGGTGAGAAGGGATCCTTCCTTATACTGTATGACAAGAGATACTGTCATTTGTTTTATTCGTAAGTGACAGTATCAGTAGAGTTCAAAGTAAATTTGTACCCCAGTTACTACAGAGAAAAAAAAGAAGAAAAAGGAAAAAAGACCAATCTAAAGGAACAAACCACTTTTCAGCATCAAAAGGCCAATTACAGGGGTATTGATTTTCTTGGCACAATGGGTTACAATGGGACATTTAATATTCTCAGAGGAAAAAGGATTTCAAATAATCTGGGCTGGCTATAAGTACGGCTCACAATGTTCTCCACTCTAGTGGCCATGCCTTCTGTGCTGGCGGTCTACAGGATCCGCATAGTTTTGTTTTGGCTATAAGATATTAAACTACTGTGTGTCTGGAATTACGTTTTAACAAGAGATGTTGCAAAGTGAATAATGTAATGTGAATAACTCAAACATGATAATATGATGAGGATTAATAATTGATTGCCATCAAAATGGAAAATAAAGATTTTGCTATAATTTTGTAGATAATTTCTAGCACAATGTGTGTCTACTGCTGCTTATAGACTATATATAAATAACAGATGTAGCATCCAAGTATTAAAGGGACATTAATGAAGAAGTGCATTAGACCTGCTTTTTTTTAATGGCCAGCATGGAGAAAATACCTAAATGTATCTCTATTTAAGTCTATGGGAAATCACCCTTCTCTTCCCTTGATGCACATCTTCAGTAAACATTTTCTTTATGGGTTCAACACTTGGCTGCTATCTACAGGTTGCAAAAATGGAGATGTACACAACAAGCCGAAACTCCAGCAGTTTTGACAGCGGCACTCGGAAAGTAGGTGCGGACGTGATTTATCCCTCAATTTCTTGGTCAGTTTGACCCCATGCTCATCACATCTGGTTCAAAACACCAAGACCTCAGTGGTCAAACAATGAGGCTTTACAGCAATATTTAATTAACCAATGTGTGTGACAGACAAGCGCAACACACTCTGCTCACACTCAAAGTTACAGCAGATCACGAGTCTCCAGGGTTAACCATAATCCCAAACAATTAAATCAGAAGACCTAATGTTAAAGATAACTTTGACTAGCATTATTATTATTAGCATTAGTATTAGTAGTAATAATAATAGTAGTATTTTCTCTTTTTATAGTGATATCCTGGTGCTATATTTACAGCTAACTTGCAGGCATAGCAATTGTGCAGTGGTAATCTGATATCGTGAGAGCCTTAATTCAAGCATATGCTATCAAATAAACCCCTACAATAGACCAGTGACCTATCCACGTTAGACCGCCCCTTGTTCCCTGTGACAGCTGGGACAGGTTCCAGACCAAGCTGTTAAGAAAGTGGATAGATGGACTTCATATAAATACTAACCAAGTGCATTTTGTGATCACGTCTATGTATTTTCATCTTATTTTATCTTATTTTACTTAATTCATTGCGGCTGTGAAAGAGCACACGAGAACCAAAAAAATGCGTTGTATGCAATAATATGCAAAGCAACCACACATGCAATGTCATGATACCAAACTTGTCATATCATCTTTCAAATTTCACGCTGAGGCATATTAAAGGAGTGATGCTGTCAGTAACTGTAGCAGCACGGTAAACATTAGTGTGAGACTGTTTGTACTGGACACCTGTTGGGTATGAATGTACCACCGCAGGGCTGCAGCTACTATAACTACGTGTTCTTTGCTAATGTGGCTGTTTAAACAAAGTGCTCTCAGTCAGTATATACACAAACAGCAACAACGTCTGACATGTGTTTGTGAGTCATAGAAGAAAAACGCCTTTGAATGCCCAAGTAATGTTTAGTTGTCTGCTTTGAAGTACAGAGAATAGGTAGAGTAGGAAGGAATAAATTCTGCTTTCACAAACCTAACATCTGCCTACTATATATAGTCCATCAAACCGCGTGCATTCTTTAAGCTATTCAGCAAAACCTGTATTCAAAGGAAATAATGCTTTGTTGCTCCTCCAGGAATTCAACTTGTGAAAAGTCTTGTTATTGCTTCTTTTGCTCTCTGTTTCATTTTTCATTTGTCAGTGATAGCTAAAAGTGCCACAAATTGATAAAAAGATGGCTTACCTCATTTAAAGACGCACCAAGCTGTGAAAATCTGTGGGAGGACTGGTCCCCTCTTTCTTTATTTTTCTCTCTCAGCCTTTGTGCGTCATAACAACTTTTCCATTTAGGCGCAAAGCTTGTGAGTGATTTGTGTGGCTGTAGCTTTTTTACATAACAAGTATTTTTATTAGCATCACCTCTGTACACTTTGAGGAGATTGAGTGAAAAGGGTGGGCTGTAATGCCAGGAGCAAACACTAACCAGGAATAATCACCGATTCAGAGGGATGAATGGAACACAATGCATCAAGTGGCAAGCGGAAATTGCAAAGGCCAAAGCATCATATGATGAAACCATTTCTGTAAATTAGATATTTACTCATCTTTGGGAGAAAACCAGGAGACGGCAGATAGGTAGAGGCGAATGTAATGTGGATTCACAGCGCAGTGCAGGCAGTAATAATGTCTAAATACAGAGCAGACCTCAGGGTCTAGGTCGCACTAAACTGTGTGTTTTTGTAGCCTAAAACACTGTAGCCATAACCAACAAATTACTGCCATTAATAAAAATAAACACTCCATTTTCTTTGTGTTTGGACTGCTAACCATTGGCACTGCATGTTCACGCTGGATCCAACTGTGAATAAATCAGAACACATAGCTGTAATCATATTATAGACACATATCATGGGGTGAATGTAGTGTTGTCACAAACCTAGAATTTTAGACATTTTATCAGCAGATCATGCCCATTTAAATGAAACGTCATAATGGATGTTTTTGGAGCAGTTTTCCATAAGATTGACGTCATTTGAGTTTAGAAGTATTAACCCATTAGAAACCCAGTCAGCTGAATCTTCATGTTAAAGTTTCTCATGGGTCTGCTTCTTGCTGTCCCTTCTGGCTGACAGACAGTTATGGAAGTAGGGTGACAGGGACAATTTCACTTGTTTGTTTTTGTAATGTGGTGGCCCTTGAAAATAGGTTGAGGGAAAAATCAGCACTTTATCCTGGCTTTAACTGTGGACAGACCTCCTGCTTCTGTAAACATCCTTTAGTAGAACATAAAAGTATTTTAAAACGGCTTAGAAAATGTCCAGTTTTATTACTATGATAAATTAGATTTAATGTACAACAATTGTGGTGGTTTGGGGATCCTAGGCAAAGGACCCAAACTCTGAAAGACATGTGGCTGGGTGGGGGTGTGAAGCTTCTAAAGACTAGGAATGTACCATTTCACATATGTAATGAGCACAAGTGCGTTCAGTGCAAATTCAGATGTTTCATGATGCGGTGTCCACAGAGACCCCCAGATGTGGAAAACACCCTTTACAAGCAGCTATAGACAAAAATAAAGCATATACCTTTTGATTATTTGCTATCTTTCTGTTGTTTTTGCACACTACAAAACAAATGCAACCAGCCACTTTATATGGTTAGAAAAAACCCAAATAGGTCTTAAGTGGTAGCAGAGCAGATGTCACCATTCAGCTTGGAATTTGCAAATTTTGGTCTGTTTAGTGCTTTGGTGATTTATTAATTTTATTTTTTGTAGAGGGACTAACAAAATTATTCCAAAAGCACACTGTAGACTGAAGTTAGTAACCAAAAAATTATTTGAAGTATGCCAGTTGAAGCCAGGGTAGCACTGACATCATTTAATAGTGAGTGAAATGAGGCAATAATATAAAGGGGGTTGTCTTAAAAGAATACTTTTTTTTTAGGCAGTCAAGCTAAATTCAATGATTTAGTTGAGCATCTGAAGAACAACAGAACCAGAGACACAGTCATGAAGCACACTAGCACCCACACAAATAGGAACACATTCAGTCACGCTAACAAAAACATTCCCCACACATCATAATAACACAATGAACTCAATCAAGACTTCATAAAAACACACTATTGTACTGTTGCTGACAATAGTGAGACCTGGCTGCTGTCCTTCGTTTCGTTTATTTTATGATAGACAGACTTTCCTCGGAGTAAACACTGCAATCTTTTTTTCAATCAAATATCACCGCACGCCATCCCTGAAGAAGATTCCTCCACATCCTCTTATGCCCAATTTTATTTGCTTTTTGGATACCCACTTTTTTCTTGTCACAGCTGCTCCAAATATCAATAAAAAAGCTTAATTATCTATTTGTCTTTTTCAAGCTATCCTGTGTAACCCACTAATGCCTGTTGTTGTTTTTTCACTTCATCAGATTTAGCGCAGTAAAATGCTGCAATAATAACTGTGCAGCTCATGAATGTTCCTGTTTGCATCTCCCCAGTGTTGCATCAGAATGTTCATCATCCCCTTGTGATGGGAGAATGGATGGAAAGCCTTTGGGAGGTCTCTGAAATTACTCACAATGTCCCTCAAATTGAATTCCCCTTCCTGTCCACCAAAAACAGCAGCAACTACCTGCCTGCTGTTTGTGCATGTGTGCATATTTATATGTATGATGAGAAGTGACTCCAAAAAGTTTCTGGCGCTTTGTCTATCTCCCACGCGACTGTTACACCCCCCCACCCACCGCCGCCGCCTATAGTCTGACTCGTTGTTTTCATTTTTGTGCTACAAGTTCCCACTTAGTTAAATTGTCACAGGGGAGGAGAGGTCACCAGATACAAGAGGGGGAGAAGAAGAAGGAGGAGGAGGAGAGAAGATGGAGAAGATGAGTAATGACAGGAAAAGGAAAAAGGAGTGCAGGAAGGGGAAAATAGATAAGGAAAAAGAAAAGAAAAGATAAGATAAGAACAAAAGAAAATGATAAAAGAACAAAAGGAAAGGAGAAAAGAAAGGTGAGTTTAAAAAAGGGGGAAGGTGAGGAAGGGGAAGGCAGAAAACAGAAATGGAGGGGAATGTAAAGAGGGAAGGTGGGATAAAAAAAATAAAATCCAAAACTGGGACAGAAGAAGGAAGAAATGAAATGAAATGAAATGAAATAGAAAAAAGTCAAAAATTAAAAGGAAAATGAGAGAAGAGGCAGTAGAGCGTGGGTGTGCAGTTCCAGAATAAGCTTGGATGTTTATCGTTAATCCCCTCAGGATGGTTGAAATCTTGTGAGAACTGACTACTGTGGAACCCTGGACAGACTCCATGTGGAGAGGGCAAGAGGCACCACGCACGCACGCGCGCACACGCACGCACGCACGCACGCACGCGCGCACACACACACACACACACACACACATACAGATTCTGGAAGTTCAGCTTCAATCCAATCATAACTCAGCAGGGTGCTAAGTGATGAGTACTGAGAACTGTTATGCAGCAGCTCGCCACCTGCTAATTCGAAGTCCATTTTGACAGCTGAGATATTGATTGAAATGAACATGTTTAGTGACAGGTTTATTAAGGCATTAAGTCGTAAGACATAGATCTTCCTGTCTGTCAAGATGTTAATGATGAATTACAGTGAATGATAGCCACAATGTAAACATCCGCTCGCTGAACTAAATCGACTTCTCAGGAGAAGCCTGGAGAGATCCTGACATGTTTTATGAAACATAGACAAAAGGTGCTGAACTGTTTCCCATGCATTCAGAATATGAAGACATGCATTTCGACCATCGAAACTCGCTGTTCTTGACTAATTCCCAACAGCATGCTGAGAGCACTACTTTGATGTGTTATTATTTCTCCTACATGTTATGGGAGATTGATGTCTGTATTTCCCTCAGACAACTCCCCCACGGCTTGAGTAATTCCCCCAGAAACAAACAAAAACCCAAACAACGTGATGAGGAAAGAGTGCAAGACTGTGCCAGATGTAATCCTCCCCAAAGCTTAGCTCTCACTTCTTTTTTCTTTTCCTCTTTTCCAAGCCAATGCTGACTAGCTGACTAGTGCAATCGAAACAACTGATCATCCCATCAGTATTCACAGCCAGGCCCTATCCCTACTGCTGTCTACCTCTCTGCTGGTCACATGAAGCCATTTTTTTTTTCATCTCATCTTTCATATTCTGCATCTCTGTTTGAGCACTATGTCAACTCCCACCTAAAAGGTTTGATAAATTAAAGAATTAAATAATGGAATAAATTAGCAGAAAGCAGCAGAAAGTCTGTCGTGAAATCTGTCCGCGTATTTGTTGGGGTATTTTGAAGTTTCTCTCAAAGCATATCCACATGGGATGGGAAGGGAAGAGGCAGATGGATGAGAGGTTAAAGGGGAAATACAATGAGTAGGATTCAAAACAGATCTGGAAAGCAGATCTCTAGTACTGCAGAAGATCTCTACAGCACTTGCTGTGTGAGGAGTGCTAAGAAAATCATTAAAGACACTATAGACCCTGGACACCATTTGTTCAAGCTCCCACCATCAGGCAGGCAGTTTAGAACTATACCAGTGCATGCACAAATAGACTGAAACTGAAAGGAGGAGGAGCTAGCTCAGTAGGTAGAGTGCACGCCCCATGATCAGGGGTTCAAATCCACTGAACGGCTACCCTCAGGTACCCCTGAGCAAGGTACCGTCTCTCTACACACTGCTCCCCGGGCACGGCAGCCCACTGCTTCACTGAGTGAATGGGTTAAATGCAGAGAAGTAATTTCCTACGGGACTAATTCCCTACAGGATTAATAAAGTATAAGAAAAAAAAAACAAAAAAAAAACAACTTATCTCAAAAGCTGTAGTATTAAAGCCGAGTCATCGTCAGTCTGGTAGGAAGAGTTATGTACCTTATATTCTGTGCAATATTTTAGGTTCATATATACATATTTTTCTTTTATTTATGTTAAACATTTTTGTGAAGCTTATTTTATTTGGTCATAAAAATGGAAACATGGAGTCTAACCAAATACATATTCCTGCGGGCATTATACTGGCTTCCAGAAACACTGTAGGGAAACTTGCATGGATATTAAACAGATTTCTGGCACTGCTTGTTTTTTCATCTGTGCAACATTGCTAATTTTTGAGAGATGCTGAAAAATTATTGCATGCACTTGTTACTTTTAGGCTGGACAATTGGAATTCATTATTATCAGGCTGTTCTGAAAGCTCCCTGAAAAGCCTTCAAAATGCTGAGCACTCAGTACCAGAAAGAAAAATCATATTTCTCCTTTACTGGCTTCTTCCAATGAAGATTGGCTCCTTGTTAAAGCCACAATTGAATTTAAAATTCTTCTCCTCACACACAAAGTGTTGAAAAATCAAGCCCTATCATATCTTAAAAATATAGTACACTCATAGTTATCCTAATTGAGTCCACTGTCATAGTGCAGGCTTACTTGTGGTTCCTGGTGTTTCTAAAAGTCGAATGGGAGGGAGAGCCTTTAACTTTCAGGCCCTTCACCTGTGGAACCAGCTCCCAGTTTAGATCTGGGAGACATTTCCACTGTTTAGATTAGATGTTACACTTTCCTTTTAGGTAAAGATTATACTTAGGGCTCAATGAATTGACCCTGAACCATTCCTGAGTTATGCTGTCATTGGCTCTGGCTGCTGGGGTTGCACTGAGCGTTTCTTCTACGCTTACTTCCTTTCACTCCTGATGTGTTTAGATGCCTCTTCTGTCTACTTACTCCAGCAGTCTGGGTTTTCTCCTTGTCTCTCAATGTTCCCCTTTCTTGTCTTCTCTTCTGCTCAGAACCCAACCAGCCATGACAAATGAGCTTAGTGCTGCCAGACCTCTCCTCTTCCTGTCAAAGGGGAGTTCTTTCTCCCTACTTTTGCCAATAGCTTACCGCACAGGAGGATGTCTAATTATTGCCGTTTTCTCCATTATACTGTAAGAAATTTAACTTACAGCAGAAAGGCCTTTGAGGCAACTACTGCCATAATATGGTGCTATATAAATAAAATGAAATTCTTGGTTGCCTTTGGTTTGAAGCAGGAGTTTGGAATTATTAGCAGATTCTTGCCTCAGGATTTTAAGATTTGATGCCATCTGGAGAACCACATTTGGGCTATGCGACTTTCTCTAAAAATTTGATTATCTTTTTGGCATTTAAAAACTGAGGATAATTCATTATAATTCTTTTTTATTACAACTTTTTCCAGCTAGAAATAGCTTTGGGTCCACTGAAATTTGTTTTGCAATCACACTGATCTCTTCCCAAAATGTTAATCTGGTACTTATGAATAATAGATCCTGCAAAGTAGATGTCTCCAGGACCAACTTTTGCCATGATGATACAGGCAAACAAACAGACAGACAGACTTACGAGATGCGAATGGTTATTATGTGGCTCCCTGCTGATTTGTTCAGGGAGCAATTTTAAGGCTGACCTTTGTTGGAAAGGCGGCTATGAATTCACTGGCACAGTTTAAAAAGCCTTTCAGGTGTAAATCAACCTTAGCAGCGATCATAGAGGATAATTACTGAAATTTAGTTGCATCAGTGGTTTTTTTTGTTTTGTTTTGTTTTCTCATTGTTGTTTTTCTCTCTGAGGTTAAAAGACTGTTGTCTAGTAGAAAGCTGTCTCCTTTTACAGCAGCACTACTTACAGTGAATATCAGGTTTTTGGAGCAATCCCTTGTGCTCTCTTTGATAAATAATAGCCTGTATTTCAAGTGTACAGTTCAATCTAAAGTGCTGCAACAAGCCTGTCTTATCGCTTCATTTAAAGGAACAATGTCTACATGGTAGCAAAGTCCAGCCTTTGCCACCACATTTACCTTAACACAACAAAGGAATATTTATCTCTTACATGATTTTTCTTGACCAATTATATTTCATATTTCACATACCAAATATTTACTGGGGGACTTTAAAACGTGGCTTGTGAGTAGGGCACTCTCAGAAAGAAGCCATGCTGTGATAATGAGAGGATTTTTTTTTCTAAAAGTTTAAAGGGACACAGCCTGAGATTCACTATGTTTGCGTTGAAGGGAAAGGGATTGAGGCAATCAGTCAGTGTGATTTGCTGCTGCTCTATTATGGGATGTTTCAATATACAGCTGTTTATGTCATGACTTTTTCAATTTTGCACCATGTCCCAGGGGTTCCAGACCCATATTCCCCGACTGATTCACTGTTTAATGTATACACTGCCTGTCTGCGGCCTTCTCATTTGCTGGGAATGTTCCAGAGAGAATACCGGTGGTTTTCTTCCATTTGTGTTTGCCAGCTACATAACCCAATTCACCTATAAATATGGGCTATCATGTCCATTTTCCATGCCTGAGCCTCAGACTAATTTACCACTGGCATTGATATGAAAGATGAGCCTTTTGTCTCAGGGAAATAGGATTATTCTCATTGATGGGAAGAGGCAGAATCACATCTGCTTAGACAAAAAAAAAGACTGTCGTATGAGAAGATGGCAGGCTGAATACAGTTTGGGCAGAATGCAAGCAGGACAGAGCTTTTATTGTAGAGATTTGAAATTTTCTTGTACAAAACAGAGCAGGAGGTTTTGGCATGTAGATGCGATGGACTTTGTGCTCCTGCCAAGGTACCCTGTGTACTCACCTCTCTCCCTTTCTCTCTGTGAAGACATACATATAACATCTACCTGCTGCGTGTAAACCTTTGGCTCTGATCTCTGTTAGTGGCTGATTTCCATAATTTCAAATCATCTCGGGAGTTTACTTGCTCACTTTTATCGTTCTTGTGTCTTTTTTCTTTTCCTCATTATATTTTCTTCCACCTGTCTCACATGAAGCAAATAAGATCTAGGTCATAACACCCACATATCAGATCATCGACACCATTTGGATACATGCTCACTGGCACAGCCCTTTTTTCTGATAATTGCCTATAATGTGGTTCTTTTTCTGGGATTTGCAAGCTTCCTGCTAAAACCGCACATAAAATGCCATGCTTCTGAATTACTCATAATCACCATGCACTAGCATGGCTCCTATTCTCTGGACTGTATTTACTGAGAGCACCTATGGAGACACACAGCTTGAGTTTTACAGGCATGGATATAGGTGGGTAAGAATGGGTGAGTCAAAGGATGAGTTCAGTTCGATTCAATTTTATTTACAGTATATAGCGCACAACAGTTGCTTCAACGCGTTTTGTAAGGTAAAGAACTTACAATAACACAAAGAAAAGAGAGAAAACCCCAGCAATCAGATGAGCCCTTATGAGCAAGCACTTTGGTGACAGTGGGGAAAAAAAAGCTTCATTTCAACAGAAAGAAACCTCCAGCAGAACCATTTTCAGGGATGGGCGGCCATCTAACACGACCGGTTGGGGTTGAGTGGATTGAGACAGGACAGAGACATGCTGTGAAAGAGAGCCAGAGATGAATAAACACTAATAATTAAATGCAGAGAGGTGTATCATGAGTGAAAAACAAACTAAACTAAGTGAACTAGTTTTTCAGCATCACCCTGAGACAGGATGTTTCTAATTTTTGAGATATTGTGCAAATGGAAGAAAGCAGTCCTACATATTTGTTTAATATGCGCCTTGAAGGACATATCCTGGTCAAAAACAATCCCAAGATTCCTCACAGTGTTAATGGAAGCCAAGGTAATGCCATCCAGAGTAAGAATCTGGTTAGATACCATATTTCTATGATTTTCAGGGCCGAGTACAATAACCTCAGTTTTATCTGAGTTAAGGAGCAGAAAGTTAGAGGTCATCCAGATCTTTATGTCTTTAAGACATTCCTGCAGTTTAACTAATGGGTGTGCATTATCTGGCTTCATGGATAGATAAAGTTGGGTGTCATCTGCATAGCAGTGAAAGTGTATGCTATGCTTTCTGATGATACTGCCTAAGGGAAGCATATATAATGTAAACATAATTGGCCCTAGCATTGAACCCTGTGAAACTCCATAATTAACCTTAGTGTGTTAAGAGGACTCTCCATTTACATGAACAAATTGGAGTCTATTAGATAGAAATTATACAAACCACTGCAACAATGAAATATTATGGTCAACAATATCGAAAGCTGCACCGAAAGTGTAACCTTCACTAAAGCTGTTTCTGTGCTGAGCTCTGAAACCTGACTGAAACTCTTCAAATAAGCCAGTCATCTGCAGATGATCTGTTAGCTGTTTGACAACTACTCTTTCAAGAATTTTTTAAATAAAAAGGAAGATTGGAGATTAGCCTATAATTAGCTATAACAGCTGGATCAAGTGATGGCTTTTTAAGTTTAACTACTGCCAGCTTGAAGGGTGTAGTACATAGCCTAGAGGTAGGTTGATCATATTTAAGATTGAAACATTAATTAATGGCAGGACTTCTTTGAGCAGTCTTGTAGGAACGGGGTCTAAAAGACACATTGATGGTTTGGAGCTTATGAGTTA
>VOQK01014097.1:3184-15877 GCA_015052645.1 Benitochromis conjunctus
AAGAAAAAAAAAGAAAAAAAAAAAAAAGAGAAAAAAAAAAGGGGGAGGGGGGGAAAAAAAAAAAAAAAAAAAAAAAAAAAAAAAAAAAAAAAAAAAAAAAAAAAAATGGCTCACACAGGCAACTCTCCTTATTATTGTTTCTACTCTCTGAATGGCTGTCTGGCACCAGGACACTGGGAGAGGAACCTTCCAGCTCTATGGGTTAAATGCAGGGTCCTCTGTGCACTGGGCATGTTTCAGGGCACTACATAATTAGCCAATTAGATTGGGAATCTGAGGAGTTTTGGGAGACATGTTCCTGAAAACATTCATAAACAGTTTCTCTGGTAAACATACTGGGGTCCATTTACCAGGGACTTTCATTTTTATTTCCTTCTCACAAATCTGGAACTATTATAAAAGTCTGACACTGGCATCGATGTCATTTGGTGCCCTAGCTGAAATTTTGTCTCAGTAGTCTCGCTTAAATTTAAATGAAGTCTCTCACTTTTTCTTATCTTAATACTTTTAATGTTTAACTACTCTTTGGCCTATTCTGCACAACCGCAAACAAAGCAAGTCAAGTGTTTCTGATTATTAAAAGTATAACCAGGCGATCTCCATTTGTTAGTACAAGAAGTCATATAAAACAGTCTTATACACAGATACGGCAGACAAAGTAAATCAAATTTGTCAATAATTAAGTTGTGAAAAATATATCTTGACATCAGGATTTTCATTTACACATTTCTGACTTGGCAACATTTCCTAGAACTGAGGTTTGGTCTGTCTCCAGTTGAACTTGTCCATGAATATTAACTTAACAACGAATAAAGAATGCCACTTTTTCGCTGGACTTTATCTTCCACTGTAATGCTGCTACTGTACCGTTTAATAGTGAAAATTAATGCCATGCAGCCTTCACAGACCTTTGCTCAGCACAGCTCTGGGGAAAGCGACAGCTGATTGATATTTGAAATCGTTAAGGAGTGCCGGGGCTCTGTCAGTGTACTTACCTCTTCCTCGATCATTCTTAAGCTCTTTCCATGGCCAGAAGCAAAACTCCTCCAGATCTCAAGGGGAAAATGTCCATAAAACTGACGAGTCTGGTTTCAGCTATGCAGATTTCAGGTGTCCGGGAGAACGCAATATCCAACTTCCGACGTTCCTGTTGCGGCAGCCTTCCCAGGTCTGTTCTTGACCCAGATCCTTCTGCGACACAATCAAGCCGACACCGACAGAAAAGTCTCGCGGAATCAAGACCGAGAGCACAACAAGTTCCATAAAGTTTTCCTTCGTGACACTTACATGACACAGTGAGTGCTCCTCCTCACGACTGCAGCTGCCACACCTTCAGTCCTGCCTCAACTTGTCCGTCACACTTTATCAGAGGTCCCTTCCAGAGGAAGGAGCCGCCGAGGTGCAGCTGAGACCAGTCCGACAAATATCACCTAAAACAAGCCTGCTAAGGAAGGGCGTTTCAAAAAGTTAAGACGCTGAAAATGCGCCGTAGAAGCCTCCAGAAATTCTTTTGTATTTTTTCTTTTATATTTTACTCTGTTTCAAAATAAAAACAAACCGCGTTTTTTAAAAAGGGCGCTTCAAACACCTCCGTGTCAAGTAACAAACAAAAGCTCTGGCTCACTGAAAGGACCAAGTAAAAGAAAACAAACCTGCGTTTTCCTAAATTATATGATTTTCTTTCCCCCTTTCATTTAAGCTCCAGTCACCCAGTCAGAAGAGAAGAAAGGCAGACCTCACATCCATCATTGGATTTCTATTGCTACAAAATGATTTGGCCCGAATGACGCTAATGTCTAATCAATCACAACGACCTGCTCAAGTTCAAACCGAGCATCAGAATGATTAGTGACTCTGGACATGGCATGGCTATTGGTACACGTGCGCTGGTCAGTGTATTACAGAGTGCTGATGTGCTTGGACTTTCTAAAAATAAGGGATTGGTCTGAAACATAGAAATTATCCAGTGAGCAGCAGTTCTGTGGGGGAATAGCTGATGATATTGAAGGCTGAGGTCAGAGGAGAATGGCCCACTGCTTCGAGCTGCCGGATTTTTTTCCTTCAAGACAGACAAAATCAGTGTTGCACTACATAGCTTTTACTTTGAAAGGACTAAGGGAATTCCTAGAAAGTTTGGCCTCGGGCTGCGTTGTGTTTTTGCTATTTTGTTTTAAACACACACCGACAACACTCATCTGCCTTTTATTTCTATCGTTGTTCCAGCAAGAAGGAAGCGGTACAAAATAAAGCCGTTTAGATTTTTGATGATTCTGGGACCAAGTCTGTTAGCAGAGACGGGTCTGACGTAGACGGAGCATAAACACACGTGGGGCATCAGCTTTCAACGTGACCTTTTTATTAAACTCTCGCGTATACGCCGCAACATAACAGGAAATATCCTTTCAAAATAAAATCCCGACAGTTTACAAATGAAGACACATATTAATTAACAAAGTCTCTTTAGAAAAGTAGCCTTTTTAAAATTGGCCATTTTATTGTGAGCACAGATACTACACAATAAACATGATCCATTAAGAAAAAAAAAATTCCAGACCTAACACCTAGTGTTGCTGGAGTTAGACTGTAGACTGTAGTCAACAGGCTTTATGAAGGGAATATATAAAATAATTAAACTTAACTTGTTTATGACTCCCTGTTATTATAGCTACATTACAAACAACATTGGTGAGATTTGGTGCAAATTCTGCTGCCCTCTTGGCCATAAATAAAGGATATGTAAACGTCACAAATGGCAAAAACTGATTGCGGCTTGTAGTGACAGGAGTGTTCTTTCTGTCTCAAAATGACTTCATATCATTCATGAGATGTGTTTGACATATGTCTGACAGATTATAGGCCAGTTTTAAATACGGACAATCATTTTTTTCCCCCAAGGAAGGAAATAAAATATACATTATTAGCTCACTCGGGTGAAATACAGTTGTCCTCTAATTTAACATTTTACAGACACTCCTTGTTACAGTTTGTGCTAGAGACAAAATTCACAAGGTTCTGAAAAGAAGAGAAAACAAACTTTATGGGGATATTTGGTTTATCATAGTAGCGCAAGTCACGTCACAAGTTACGTCTAGATGTTACCATCTACGCTGCGTGTATTGTCGTGACAAGTCCTCCAATCCAGACGACTGTATCAGCCATTTGTTCCGCCTTTTAAATAGTATGGGGTCTTCACACCCCTGTTCTCTGTTCACCATCAAGGTGGGGGGCTGGGAGGAGGAGTCAGTCATCTGGTCGGGGTCTGGGATGCTGGGCCTCCCTGCTGCTGCAGGACCGGTGGTGGTTTGCTTGTCTCCACCCCAGGGAAAAGGGTAACATCTCCTGAGTCTAGTTGCGGATTGCCCCTCTAGGGGTGATGGTACCTGGACCTGGAGTATAGAGTATGTTTGGGGAGTGTGAGTGTGTGTACAGTGTCCATTTTTGTTTGTCTCCACGTTGGGCGAGTGCCGAGTATTTGTATATGTGTGCCTGAGGGTGGGAATGCATGTTTGTGTCTGTGTGTGCATGTTTGTCTATGTCTATGTGTCAGGTCGGGTCTTAGACTCCAGCTCTCTGGGAACATCTCAGGCCCCCACCACATCTCCCCCCACCACACTCCCTGCTGATATCCTTGGACGTTGTTCTTGACCCAGAACAACGTCCAACCACATTGGTGGTGTCCGGGGCTGGGCATTCAGGTATGTACCAGTTCACTCCCGATGGCTGCTTGGCAGGGCCTGGTGCTGTGGCTAGGTCGGGCCTCTGGGCCCGGGGCTATCCACTCTGGCACAGCTGGCTGCCGCTGGAGCCCGTGAGCACGATACCACAGCCCCCTGTGGGTTCTGCACCGTAGCTGCTGGGTGACCCCACGTCGGGCTCTCCTCAGCTGTTCCCAGGAGGATGGCACGGTTGCCCCTCTGTTGGTCCTCCTTAGACTCCTGCACTCTGGGGGCATCAGGATGTCTGGGGCCTGGATCTCCTCCATGCCTGCTTCATGCCCTGGGGGGGCGGGGCTATGGCTCCCCACACCCTCTAGCAGATCGTTACATGGTGAAACCTTTTGAATACAAGTGCGCTCATACACACAGGTATGCACACAAGTGTACACACGGGTGCTCACAGACACAAACTATATCTTTCTTGACTGCTACCTCAAAGCACATCGTGCACTGTCGGTCTTGCATGCCGCACAATAACATTCAATATTTAGTATTTACAGTTACTTACATTTATCTAGGTTTTTGCTGTGGTCTCCCTATTGTGTTGCTTTCTTTTTGCTTGTTTTCTTTTTTTCTCTCAACAAGTGATCCAAAAACACTGCAGTCAAATGCAGTATGTTTAGTTATTGACATTATATTGTCACTGTTACAAGAACAATGAAAGACAGTTTGGCTTCTCTCCATTTGCAGCATGTAGATTTTTACATTAAAATTCCTTCAGTATAAGAGAGAGAGAGGAAAAAAAAGAGAAATAAAAAAACAGACTTAAAGTTAAAGAGGTACCTACACAGGGAAGGTATGTAATAACTTAAGTATCTACACAGATATGTTATAAACAAGTTATATATATGCCATATGAAGAAGCAGGTGCAATATAATGAGCAAATGATCAGTGCAATATAAGGTGCAATGTAATCAGTCGTAGAGCACATTGAGTAAGATGGTTGCACAACACGTTCTCATCCCAAAACGTAACATACGACGCAATGTGACAAACCGTTGGTATGTTATGCTTTCGGCCACCCAACACGTCTCTATGTTAAACGTTCCAAAACATGAGAACCATTTGGAATGAATTTACACATGTACCTTGATTATACTTCTTCATCATAAATCGCTTTGGAAAACATTATCTAATACGATTAAAGTTGTGGTTAAGGTTAGGGATAAGGTTAGGGTTATTTAATGTTTGTTGGATTATACTATAAAAAAATATGGTTTATAAATACAGTGGAAATGTCCATAAATGTCATCTTGCCTGCTGTTATCCCCTTAGCCAGTATCAAGTTAGATTAGTAATAATGGTGGAATTTTGAGCCAAGAAAGATATAGTTTGTGTCTGTGAGCACCCGTGTGTACACCTGTGTGCACACCTGTATGCGTGAGCGCACTTGTATTCAAAAGGTTTCTCCATGTAACGATCTGCTAGAAGGTGTGGGGAGCCATAGCCCCGCCCCCCAGGGCATGAAGCAGGCATGGAGGAGATCCAGGCCCCAGACATCCAGAGGCCCCCAGAGCACAAGGAGGACCAACGGAGGGGCAACCGTGCCACCCTCCTGGAAGCTCCTTTTCCGTTAGTACCTACTCGGATCGACTCACCAAAGGTTCGCCATGGTTTTTGGGGTTTTCCAGTAACTCATAGTACCTGTTGTCAGGAACTAAAATAGTACCTGCTCAGCTGGGGTTCCAAAGCTATCAGAGTAGATACTAAAATGTGACATCGTCAGACTGCATGCCACCAGTTGGCTGGTTAGTAGTGTCACTCGATGAGTCATGAGAGTATCTTGTTCACGAAAATCAAAACTGCCATTTTTGAAAAATTAGGGAAATGGTTACAAAAAGCAATGTTGTGGTCCCTGAGTCTGACGAAAAGCCACAGACCAAGTAGCAGGTATAATGTTGCCTCAACATCCACCTTTGTTATAGCGTTCATCTTGCATGCAAATTACATCACAGGAGGCTTGGCCGCATTGCTATAACAATGACCATGCACATTAGGTGGTACTCGATTGTAACAGAAAACCAGTCGATCCGAGTCGAGCTGTGGTCAGGTACTAATGGAAAAGGGACTTAAAACATAGCCAGATGATACTCTCCTCCAGCTACAGGACTGTTTTGATCTGACAGATTGGTCTATCTTTGAACAGCAAGATCTGAAGACCTTCACTCAGTCTGTCCTTTTCTACACTAAGTATTGTGTAGAGAATTTGACAGTGTCCAAAGCCATCCGGGTTCTTCCTAACCAGAAACCTTGGATGACAAGTGAAGTACAGGCTCTGATCAAAACTCATAACTCAGCTTTCGGGCTGAGGGACAATTTTATGTACAGCACTGCCAAAGCCAACTTGAGGAGGGGCATCAAACAAGCCAAGGAGGCCTACAGGAGGAGGATAGAGGGCTCCTGCAATAAAAAGTTTTAAAAAGAGTCTTTTTCATTTGATTCAATTTTATATGATGGATTATGCAGAAAAAATTGAATTGGGCTGAAAGGTCTATTGCTTTATTATGTATGTAGGATGTGCATCATGTTTTTAAAAAGTAACTAAGTAATAAAGTAAATGATTATTTTGAAAATAAGTAATCAGTAAAGTAATAGGATTACTTTCTTGGAGAAGTAATCTGTAATTAGTAACTACTTACCATTTTCAAGTAACTTGACCAACACTGCTCATACCAAGCACTTTGCAAACTGTCCTCTATTGTGTGCCTTTCTCTTGTTTTGTATATATTCCACATTTTTGTATATTTTTCTCCTGTTGGTTATTTCTGCTGTCTTACTACTTAGATTTTATTCATGTACAGTTTGTGTGGAGCACCCAGAATTTCAATGTATATGTACAATGACGATAAAGGGCTATTCTATTCTATTCTATTCTATTCTATATATATATATCTTCTTCTTTCAGCTGGACCCTTCAGGAGTTAACCACGGTGGACAGAGGACTCCCTTACTACAATTATTTATATTACTGGTATAGCACTTTAGGAGCACCTTTCACTTTATTAAAAGCACCTTATCTAGCACTTTATTTAGCATCACAATTTAAGCATAGATTTGTACATCAATAACATTTGCATACAAGAAGTTTAATTATTTATTGAATATTTATTGTATATTTTAAAATCAGTAAGTAGCCTTTGTTCCAGGTCCCGCACAGCTGCTCCTCATCAAGAAATGTGGTGGTTGTCTGTGAGGAGGAAAGAATTGTTACTTGAAGCAAATGTTTACCAGTAAGAATTAACACAAGTGTGTGAAAATCTAGAAATAAAGGTAGTGCAAAGAAGTGACGGTGATTACTCACCTTTCTTTCCTGTGTCCTCTCCAAAGTGTTTGGGCAAATGTTTCGCCCAGGGGTCCAGACACCATTTAAAGGTTCCAGGAGAGGCCATGGGTTAAGGGAGTGTGGGGAATCTTTTGTGCTTGGGGTTTTGGTGTTTTTATAATAATGGTATGGTGTCAGGATAAAATGTAAACTATTTAATAACATGAAAATTAAGATGTTTATTTATTTATTGAAATTGATGCGTTGTATAATGTGGTGGAAGGCTGGGATTTGAGAACTCACCCGTTAGTAAAATAATGGTTTAGCCTGTGACAGCTGAGAGTATTTAAGGCTGCTAGTCCTCATTAGCGGGTTAGTGATTGTGCTGAGAGGAAGCTTGACATCTGAGTCATTGTCATGTCCTGAGCTATATGGGCAAATAAATGCCTCGTTTCCACCATCTTGTGTCGTGGTCTTCATCACTGTAAATCCAGCTGCTAAAGGCCGCCCTGTTACAGGCTCTAATAGAAATCCCCGATGTCAGTAATACCTGAATTCATTCTGAATGTAGATGACATGCCATATATTTATTTAAAGCCATTTCAGTAATGAGCACACAGATTATGAGTGCTTTTTTCCTGTCCACATGTACTGGTCCCAAATAACCACACGCCCCAGCTGGATCACATAGTTCCATCATCTTCTCTTCATCTGCATTCTCGACCTGAAAGCGTTTCTGCTTTCAGGTCGAGAATGGTCGAGAACCATAACGAGGAGAAATGGAATTTCTGAATGAGGACTGTGCGGAGGAGAGCCGAGTCAGGTGACAGGTTGTTCACCTGACTCAGCTGGAGTCAGCTCCTGTGACTTTTCCTCCTCCTACTATTGTGTGATGTTATATGCTGATGTTATTTTCTTGTTTTGAGCCAAACCAGATTTCTTTATAGGAAGAAAGGGTCAATGCACCAAATTGGGTTTTGATAACAATTTATTGCTCATGCAAGGAAAGGCAGAAACTGCTCAGAGGGATTAGTAGTGGGCACAAGTTAAATGATCTCATATTCTCACGTTGGCTTTATCAGCCATGCGCAGAACAGAGCGGTCTTAGATTCTCTTACATAAGTAGAATCTGAAACTGAAGGTTTTAGATTGAATCTGATTCCCAAATCAAGAACTAAGCTTAAAGAATAACCTCAGTGTGTAATTTGGAACAAAGTTGCGTTAACTAAAACTATCTTGAACTACAAAATGTTAAGTGTGACCTACTTAGCTGCCACTGATTTAGTTTGGTTTATATGTTTTTTGTTTTATTAAAGATGCCGGCTTTTCATTTAAAGGTTTCTGGTTCTGTTCTCTTCACTGTGCCGTGCTCCACTACGCCTGTGAACCTAAAACTGGTCTAGTAGCTTTTATATTTGTCTTACAGTGACATAAGTGCTACAAAATGGTTTTAGCGCTCTCTCCATCTCTCAGTCTCTCTCTCTAAAATATTAGTTTTACAGTATTTTCACTATATACGATGTAGGTATGGATTTTCCCCCTTAAATGGTGATGGTCTGGCAGTCTCTGCAGGTCGACCTGCCTGTTTGTATGTTTTTCTGTTTTGTTTTGGCTCCCTCCCAGTCCCCTGCCTCCTCCTTTATGTGTACGTGTGTGTCTGTGTGTGTGTGTAGACAGATGGGGGCCGAGGGTAACTACTTTGGCACGACACTGGCATGCCAATTTACGGCATCATCAGGCCGGACGTGGTTTTCCGAGCTGAAGCCAGCCACACCTGTCTTCCATCTAGATTCACCAGGTGCCGTTGATCACCTTCGTTAAGTGTCCACTACTTAACTGTTTGACTGCGCTTGAGTCAACGCTGGATTGTTGAGTTTCAGAGTTAGTGAAGTCCCAGCTCTGAGTGGAAACAGTCTGTGTTCCTGTGAGTTCACCAAACTGATCTCTACATCGGTCAAGGTTGGAGGAAATTAGATGTAAAGAGGGTATGTGCCACTCCATCTTGGAAGATGAGGGCCAATTGAACCTTTTTCTATTTTGTGTTTATTGGTTCTTGGCACATTCAGAGAATACCCTGACCACATTATTGAGGTTTACCTTTGACTGCATGGCTTGATTTTTTTGTCCATGTGCAACGTGACATCTGGTCCAGTCCAGTTATGTGGAGTCTCAGCAAAGATGAATACTGTCAGAAACACCAGTTTTATTGTTTCACTGCATTTTTTATTTATTTAATAAAACTGAAAATGAATAGGAAATACAATCGTCCTGGCAGTGATTGCTTGTACTAAGTCAGTTAAAATCCATCAAGAATGCAGTGTTTATTTAAGGTTTTGTTTCCTTCGTTACATTCTCAGTTGACATGCGCTTTTCAAACATTACCTTTAAACTGTTTAATACAGCGGTTATTCCATCCACTCACCTTTTATCTTTAATAGTTTTTGAGATGTTGGTGAAAAAAGTGTTCATGCAGATTTCTGGCATTTTGTGCAAATTTAAGCATGCAACAATTTGATTCTTTCTAATAAAAACAAAAGTGTGAAACTAAGACTTGTGTTTGTAAATGAACCACCCCATGTTGTGTAGCTTTCTGGATTTTATACTTATTGGACTGCATACTTATTTATTATACAGTGCACAAAATTAAAATTCACATGTTTCATGTAACTGAAATGTTTAATTATGTGGGCTAAAGAAAATAAGAACGTTATAGAGTATATTTATATGAAACGTGTATGCTTACTGCATTTGATGTATTTTAACGATAATGCATATTACAGAATGTAACAAGCAGCCGCCAGTGCGGAATATACAGCATGTTGGAAACATTTTTAATAGATTTAAATGTGTGGGTACAATTGTAGAACAAAAATGTTATTTATAAAAACAGAAGTTATTTTGAAAGACTATTAGAAATAACAGCAGCATCATGTACATGTCCACATGTGACGGTATGCAGTCCAGGCCTGATGAGTCCTACTGCTGAGCGCACTGGTTCTCCATACTGCTGTTAGAACTGACATGGATCATCTCCACTGCTTTCTGTTTCTTTCTCCTCTCTTCTCGTTTATTCTGCTGCTGGTTCTCCTCCATCTCTTTCTCCTTACAGTCAGCTGAAGAAGAGCTGAGAACACAACCACAAAAAAAATGCAATTCAGTTACTACTCACTCGGCACATGATCTTACAGTTTTCATCTGTACTTAGAGCAACTTTAGTCCTGTTTTGGCACATAGTTTTGTTGACTGAGACTATTTATTTTTAAACAAACTTGGTAGTGTCATTAGAAGAAAAAGCATTTGGCAAAGTAAACGGGGCATTTCTCGTCAGCACTCAGCTTCAAATATGGTTTTGGCAAGTCATTCATTCATTCATAAAAACATTAAACACTTTAACTTGGGTCATAATAATCACAGTTCACCAGGAAACCAGACACTTTCCCAGTCCAATTTTATTTGAGCAATATGACAAAACCAAAAAACTAAAGGAATATAACAATTCACAGCAAAAATTCAGTCCTGATGCATGTGCTTTTTTTTTTTTTATTATTTTATATTAGTTACTAGACCCACATACCTTTACAATAAACTATGATATTACTATACTCCCCAAAATTACAAGCTATGTAACAAACTAGAATAAACCCTGAGCTTCTACAGCTCAAAATTCTTCCCTCCCACTGGCAACATTAAACAGTTTCAATTCAGTTCAATTCCTTTTTTAATATATAGCACCAAATCACAACAGTTGCCTCAAAGTGCTTTAGATTCTAAGGTAAAGGCAATACAATAACAGTAACTGTAACAGAGAAACCCCAATAATCATATGAACCCCTAGAAGCAAGCACTTTGGTGACGGTGGGAAGGAAAAACTCCCTTTTAACAGGAAGAAACCTCAAACAGAACCAGGCTCAGGGAGGGGCGGCCATCTGCCACGACCGGTCGGGTGTGAGGGGTGGAAGACAGGACAAAAGTCATGCTCTGCTATCGAAGGCAAAAGATAATTACAAGCCTTCCACTATTGGACAAATTGTAACAGTACAGAAGAAAATTCTCTCCTATACCAACTATCCAATAACAACTACAAACAACTGATTTAAACCACTTTATTCAATGACTAAAAACGCTACTGGAAAAAAAACAAAAAAAAACAAGAAACATAACATTTTCCTCTCAGCAATAAAAGGCAAAGATCACATTGTGGACTTGAATCACACTGCCAATCAAAAACAACTGGAGTAGCACATGAGCATCACTCACCCTCATCATCACGAAGAGCATAGATATTACAGAGAACAATGCCTCCAGTTATTAAAACCAAAGATTAAAACAATCATTCATGAAATCCTTCCAGCTTAACAAATATAGATAGAATGTTACTAATAATATCTCCTAAACAGAAAAATCACCTGTATTTCTGCCTTAGCTCCAACTTGTGGACAGAAATTTATTTACAGTCATGTAACCAAGTAAGAAGTGAACTACCTTGGCAAATCCCAAGAACCTAGTACAGAGCTCTGCTGTTAGTACATACCTGGGGTTGGGAATTACACTAGCTTCGTTTTCACTGATCTTCACACACTTGGGAGGCCGTGGCTCAGCCTCTGACACTGCAACAGTGAATGGTGGTACAATTATTTAGTGCTTTGTCCTTGTTGCAGTGAGCATGCTGTAATGGTACTGTCACTTCCAGTCTACACACCTGCTGTGGAGCTCAGTGGAGGACACATGTCAGCCACGGGGTCCACAGTCTTAGAACCAGCTGTATCCGTCATCACAGCAACGGCCTCCTCGGTCCGGTCCAGTGGTGCTTTCTCCATGGAGGGTGTGATGCCAACAGGAAGTTTCTCTTTCTTTCTCTTCTGGATGAGATTCTTCTTTGCCTCTGCAGGCGACAGCAAACTTACTGAGCTGAAACAACACCGGTGCATAATGTGTACAGAGCAGGCTTGCTATGCTATATACCTTTTGGCTCATATTTGTGTTGGAGCTCCTCTACTCGCAACTGTAATTTGATCTTGTCACTCTGAGCCTGCAGCAGGAAATGGAAATATCCAATCAAATAGCAGAAATAAGATCACAGCAGATACAATAGTGCTGCATGGACCAGCACTACTGCATGACTGAAGACTGTCTGACACATCCCGTGCTCTGTAATTTAGCCTTAAAATGAATATGTTGAATATTAACAAAGGAGGACATTTCCTTACAAGAAGTCTCATCCCATCATGGGGGCTAAAATTTACAGCTCAGTAGAAGAAACAAACCAAATACATATACCAACTAGAGCTACCTGATTACTGTAAAACCATGAAGGATAAGTTATTTTAGTATCGTTACTGTTAAATTCATGTCTTTAGAAGTAATTTTATAATTACTTAAGATTTCCACAGAAAACACTACGCAGGATACTCTTGTGCTTCCATCTGCTTTTAGTGCAATAGCAGTGACAAAGGTGCCAGCACAATTAGTGGAATCAGGGATTCTGTCATCAATGACCATAATGGAAGAGAAGACTGCAAACGTGCCGTTTTAAACTGCACATGTAAGAGATACTAACGGAGGGAAGTGTGGCTGGCAGAGCAGCCTGTTACCTGTTTGAGCAACCGTTCAGATGTGAAGAGTTTCCTCTCCAGCTCCAGAGCTCTCTGACTCTCTGACAAAGACTTCATCCTCTGAAGAGAAAGCTCATCTCCCAGACGCTCTGCATCCTTACT
>VOQK01014108.1:32152-42852 GCA_015052645.1 Benitochromis conjunctus
TTGGGGGGGGGGGGTCCACTTCTAACACAGAGACAGACAATCATTCACACCTACAGGGAGTTAATTTAACACGCATGTCTTTGGCCTGTGGGAGGAACCTGGCTCCCACTGGCCAGATTATATGAACCCAGGACCTTCTTACTGTGAGATGATGGCTAACCACAACACTAGTGCTGGTATTTGCTGTCGAATATGATTTTGTGATCTGTCTTACAAACGATAAAGCCAAACTGATAAAAAAAAATACTTAGTATTAGTAAGTAAAGTCAACTTTCTGTTAGTAGTATGTCCAGTAATTTCATAACCAAACCTGTGTAGGTGCACAGAGTGAGTGGGCTAAGTAACGTGTTGTGGAGACTAAAGGAAAACTGATGGTGGGACAAGACTTACTGCATGGGCACGAGGCCCACAGGTCTGACTCCTGATGGTTTATTAAAACACTGAGTGCCTTCAGATTATTAAATGAACAGGATTAGGACCCGAGAACTTAAATAGCTGAGTTATGGGTACACGTAGAGTCATCATTTCACACAAACAAACTAAAGACTTTGCAACACTGGCCACAACTTATAACTCAATTTTTATTACACGGCTGCTGGTTCTCTTGATACAACATTGTATTTTTAGATGTACTGCTTTTGGATGAGGCTGTGATAATTAGAAACTATCTGTGAGGAATCTTCCACACTTCCGTGATACAGTCTGTTGATGCTTTAGCTTCAAAACGGATGTCTGTAATAATGCACTCAGTGATCAGTGTGTACTTTTACAACACAGCTACAAATGTGAAAGTGTCCCTAATAAAGTTGATACCGTACAACACTTACATCAATATTTACAAGTTAACTTTAAGCACATGTTTGCTTAAAGGGCTGAACCTTCACTGAGTGTTAAAACTGTAAAATAATCTCGGCACAAGGTCCTTTGGGAGGAGAAAGTAGAGGCTGAAAAAGCAAAAAACAGGGGGAATAGCTCGGGAATAAACTTTAAATCCCTAAAATGTCATTCGTGGTTCCACAATGAAGTGTTTTTAAAAGTTGCTTTTACAACTCAACACTAAATTAAACACACAAAAAGACTCAGATTTTAACAGACTCAAAGGATACAGATGTCCACGAGCGGGGGACGACGTGGGACTTTAATTTGTAGAATTAGGTCGGACTTTTTTTTTATTAATTCAAAGTCTGAATATAAGCTACAGAGAATCAATGAATGGGTAGTATGTTGTGAAGCTACACTGAGCTCCTGTGACTCTCCAGCAGCTCTGCGCCTTTAAATCTGTGCGCTCCTCCCTCTCCTCAGTGACAAGCCCGCAGAGCCTCTTTAACGCATCTAGTGGAAATGACAAACCAGAGGCGCTCCACGGGCCAAGCATGTCCAGTAATAACAATAATCATGGGCTTTAGCATCATCGGCTCATCCGGCTCTCACGTCGCGAGACAGTAACGAGGCTCATTTGGGCCGTTTCGTCGCTCTGCGGACGCGTCAAAGTTGGAGCGAGCTCACCAAATGGACGGTCGATGGACTGGAGTCAAACCTCCGCTTCAATCGGACTGAAGGAAGGAGGGAAAGAAACCTCTGCATGTTCAAGTTTCCTGCTCCCACCGGAGGGGCATCGCTGCGTGTGTGTTGGATGTGTGTGCGCGCGTGTGGAAGAGTGTGTTGGGTGCGTTGCGCCCTCAGGAACAGCAGCGGTGGTGGTGGTGGTGGCCGCGGGAAGGGAAGTTTAGCGCCGTGATTTTTTTCTTTTTTTTTTTTCTTTTCTTTTCCTCTGTTCTGTTGTGTTGTTCTCATGTCACAGCAGGAGTCAGGAGGATTAACGTTTCACTGATGAGAATTAATCACTCGTGGGGATGCTCTGTGATCGTGACTATGACGATGATGTCGAGTAAGAGCGTGGAGTGGCTGCAGGAGGAGCTGGAGTCCGGGGCCAGCTCTCTGCTGTTGCTGGACTGCAGACCCCATGAGCTGTACGAGTCCTCGCACATCGAGTCGGCCATCAACCTGGCCATCCCGGGCCTCATGCTCCGTAGGCTGAAGAAGGGGAACCTCCCCATCCGCTCCATCATCCCCAACAACGAGGACAAGGAGAAATTTGTAAAGAGGTGCAAGACGGACGTGGTGGTGCTGTACGACGAGGCGACCTCGGAGCGGCAGGAGTCCGGGCTGGGGAGCTCCGTGCTTGGGCTGCTCCTGCAGAAGCTCCGAGACGACGGGTGCAAGGCTTTTTATCTGGAGGGTAAGATCAGATTGCTTTGAATCTAGAGGTTTTTGGTTGTGTTGTGGTGCCTTTTAATTCATAAAACTGTCACACTACTTCCTCTCAAACTGCAGTGGAGCAAATTGCTTGAATTTCGTTCCGATTTGATTAACTTAGACAGTGCCAGATGAACAGGACGAGTGTTGTGGTAGTGTCACTCACTACAATTAGTGCCAAAGAAAGAAAGTGAGTGAAAATCACACTGATTTATCAGACCTGGGATGCTGCTCTTAAACGCCACATTAAATTAATTTGGTGCGTGTGTTTTTGGGGAGGTCGTGGCACGCCTGGAACAGATTTTGTATTAAGGCAGATTTTATCTGGTGGAGTCACACAGCTAAGCTTGAACAGGCCACTCCTATCAGTAGCTTATAAAACATTATTACACTGATAAAGTGTTTGGGGGGGAGTGCTAAAATGTGGCGCCACTTCAGATAAATCCAGCTGTTCTCATCTGTCTACACATACCCACACACACTATAAAGTTGATCAACAGTGAATGAGTTCCGCAGATTAAAATAAAGTGGCACTGTTACAAAATCACGCGACGTGTCACAAATCGGCTCCAGTGTCTGAATGAAGTAGCTGTTCGACAGATGTTTCCTGCTTCCGACCAAAATGATCGCTTTTATTTTTAGTTATTTATTTATTCGTTCGCAAAGCGGGGAAATGATATTGGAAAAAGAAAAGCGTCAACAGAGCCTCGTAATTAGATCGAGTGCTTTAAAGGAAAGAAAGAAAAAAGCGGTTTGAAATGCGGCGTGTTTTCAATTAAACGCTGGAAGTACGGCCCCGCCATGTTGTGTTCCTTCAGGAAAAGACGAGCGGGTTTTTTTTTTTTTTTCATGAATGAACACAGAAACCAGGACACGACGAGGCGCTACGAGTAATCCCACAGAAAAATAAAAAGGAGGTAAAAAGTGCACATTAAAAAAAAAAAAGACATATGAAAGGATATGAGATGAGGTGTTATAACCATAGCAGAGCGGTATTTAACCACGAGATAATAGAAATCTTTGACGGGAGGCACAAGCCTCGAGCTGCCATTCACAAAAAGTCCGCTGAGCTGTGTAGTGTTGTAGCTGACTGTCCTGCTCTGCTGCTCATTCTCCGCAGGGCTCAGCTTTTCTCAATGGAGCCACATCTGTCTACACTGTTTTCCCCCCTCTGTCAAACTGACGTAAATACTAACTTATTATAATTTATTTGTCACGGGAGTGTGTGACAATGGATCCAATAAACGCGTTTTTGAACACAGAATATCACGTGCATTTCAAAGTTTAATACCGCCTCTGATATTTGAAGTAACTGTTAGCAAAAAGAAAGACTGTGAAGAGATTTTATTTGGGCGTCCTCTCTTGCAGATTTTCTTCATTTGGCCAATTTTAGCACTAGATTTTTCTCTCATCCAGGCTCATGTTAAATTACTTATACCTCCTGCCTTTGGTTGTGTATAAGGTCCAGTTTTATACCCCCTCCTCTCCTCACAGTGAAATTGCTTTACACTAACATGTTTTGTTTTTGCTTGTTTTTCTTTGTCGTTATCATGCTCCAGGCGGTTTCAACAAGTTCCAGTCAGAGTACCCAGAGCACTGCGAGACCAATTTGGACTGCTCCTGTCCCAGCAGCTCCCCACCAGCCTCCGTCCTCGGTCTCGGAGGGCTCCGCATCAGCTCCGACTGCTCAGATGGGGAATCGGACCGCGAGCCGGGCAGCGCCACGGAGTCGGAGGGCAGTCCGCTCCCCAACAACCAGCCAGCGTTCCCCGTCCAGATCCTGCCCTACCTTTACCTGGGCTGTGCCAAAGACTCCACCAACCTGGATGTGCTCAGCAAGTACAATATCAAGTACATCCTGAACGTGACGCCCAACCTGCCCAACATGTTTGAACACGAAGGGGACTTCAAGTACAAACAGATTCCCATCTCCGATCACTGGAGCCAAAACCTTTCTCAGTTTTTCCCTGAGGCCATTTCTTTCATAGGTGAGTGGAGGTGGAGAATGCTGTGCAGTTGTGTCAGATATACGTCAGGTAATTTTACACAGACGATGTTTTTGGGTCAGGGCAGGGCAGAAGTTAAATTCATTATCAATCAGTGTGCTGGTTGGGCCCAAGGTCTCATATTTAAGAGGCATGTTTCATCAATCACAGTCCAAAATCCACATATTAGATTGTATGATAGCTAGAAAGCACTTCGAGCCACAGAACAAAGCACTGTATAAATGTCTGTCAATGGGTGGATGTGAAAAAGAAAGAAAAAAAAACAGGACTTTAAGTGCTCAATTAGAGTCACAGAGTTACAAAAGTGCTATTTAAGTACTAGTCCATTTACTGCCGTTATTATCTGTTCTTTATTAGTAACTTTGGCTGCATTTATCCAAGATTTTCATCACAAGTCGTGCATATAAATAGCTTCTTTGGAAACGGTTTAAGACAGATGTTAGCGCGGTTTTGCTAAGCCTGCATTTCACTGTGACTGATAAAACAGGAATTTAAAATCGTAGAATGAAAAGGCAACGCTGTGAATAAAACATGGAAATGGATTCTTTGAGAATGAGGTCACGCTGAAGATAGAATTTTTTATTATTTATTTTTTAGTCCTCATCTCGTCCCATTTTCAGTGTTTCCCATCATTCCCGTCATTCCTTCTCGCCTAATTCCCAGAGAATGAGTGAATTCCCTCGCCGATGAGTCAGTGCCAAAGTCTTTATGCATGTCTTAGATTGTCCAGCCCAATGACCCCCCCCCCGTGTTTTTTTTCTTTCCTTAGAGTAACAATTCATTGTAGGTGGGAGGAAGTGAGACATATGCCAGAGCCAGAGGTCGTGGCAGATTTGGGTCACGCTGATGTTAAATGGAGCTGGCTGTAATAAGCAGGGATTACAGCGGCTCTTTTTTGTAAATAACAGGGGTAATTATGGGTGAAGGAGATGCCCATATGACTTCACACTGTGCTGCTGAAAGTTGCAGTCCCTTAAATGCCTAAAATTATTGTTTGTACACGCTTTTTCTTTTGTGAATGCAAGAATGCAGAGGTGGAGGGATTTGAAGGTTCTTGCATAAATGAAAGATCCTTACGTTACTGCGCACGCAAAGCACAAGTAAAGTGATGTAATCGGTTAAAGCAGACGATCTACTGGTTAGTTATTCGACTTCTGAGGCTTCTCGAGTTGGTTTTTGACTCGTCGGGCAAGGATTTCTGCCCCTTTCTTCGTTGCGGAAAGTGAGCACACATCACATATAAATTTAATTTGGCATCGCCTTGGCAGCCTGAGCTCATGAGCCAACTGACCCCAATCCTACAACAAGAGACGCAGGCAGTGAGGAAGAGAGAGGGAGAAAAGAAAGGAAGGAACGGAGCACTTAACTCTCACTCTAATGTCCTGTAGAGATGCAAGTGCAAGAGCTCGAAACTGATAGGTGGATGGATGTAGCCGGTTAATAATGTAAGATGCTTTTTCTGGTCAGGTTTTCCTACAGACCAAGAGCTAGAAAGCAGAATGAAAAATTACATTGTGCCGTCAGCGGCAGAGGTCATTCTGGATTGGAAATATAATAACCTCAACGCGGCACTTCTGATTTTACGTTTTGATAGTTCTAGCTGCTTGTGTTTATTAGTTGTTGGTGGAATTATCCTACACCCAGGAACTAGTGAAAACTGTTCCTGAAACTGTTTCCCAGAGTGCTCAACCATCAAGAATGGAAAACACATTTAAATCAAATTAGTGGGAGATTATTACAGTTTTGTTTTTTTTTATTGTGTAGTACCATGTATCTGTTTTTATCTGACCAAGAGCTCAAAATGATCCATCCATCTATTGATGCGTTTCCTTAGTCCAGCTGCTGTTGGTAGGTGGCTGGAGGTTGTCCCAGTTGTCACAGGGTGAGAGGCAGGGTAAAAGCTAGACACACATCTACGGCTCATTTAGAATGTCCAGATAATCTAGCACGCACGTGTCTGGACTGTGGGAGAAAATCAGAGTACCAGGGGAAAACCACAGGGTGAACATGCGAAAAGTTAAATCACAGCAGTGTGAAATGATAAAAGCCAGTCACGTTTGCAAATGTTGGCCATTTAATGACTTAAAAGTACCTGAGAAGGTAACTCAGTTTTCATAATAGCCACAGATTACTGTTTGTCAGGTCTCGCTATGACCACGTGATGTTATTCAAAAGTTTCTCTGCAAATTAAAGCACCGTGGGGCCACTTCCGCTGCAGTATGACCCAGTATTAGTCAGGTTTTTGTTACTTGCTGATCTAGTAGAAATAATGAGCATTTGGACCTTCTCAAGTCCCGGAGCTAAAGCCTGTCTGAGATTCACTTGTTTCACTCTTTTGCCTTCTTTTCATCCTCAGACAACAAGCTCTTTGGAAAGTCTGTGTTATAAAAATTATAAACATAATTAGTTTTACATATTGTGATTTTCACTGATTATCATAAATAAAAAGGCTCAAATTATTTGTTTTATATTGCCATAGAAACTTTTCCTTCTGATTCATTGATTTTTTTAAAAATTCTCAGTGTTGAGAGTGAAACACGGTCAGTAGTCATGTCTCTCATTCGTGTTCTCGTCTCCTTGTTCCCTCCTTCCTCCTCAGACGAGGCGCGCTCCAAAAAGTGCGGCATACTGGTCCACTGCCTGGCTGGGATCAGCCGCTCCGTCACCGTCACCGTGGCTTACCTGATGCAGAAGCTCAACCTGTCGCTCAACGACGCCTACGACTTTGTGAAGCGGAAAAAGTCAAACATTTCCCCGAACTTCAACTTCATGGGCCAGCTCCTTGACTTTGAGCGGACGCTGGGTCTCAACAGCCCCTGCGACAACCACTCGAACTCGCCGACGCACGACCAGCTCTTCTTCACCACCCCGACCAATCACAACGTGTTTCAACTGGACACCCTAGACACCCTAGAATCCACATGAAACTGAGACTCTCATTTTCATGTGGACTTGCCCCCATTGCAACATACAAGGATTTGGGGGGGGGTACATGGTGGTGTTGTTACCATGTCAACAAGTGGCTGCGCTGCAGGAGAGCAGCCGGTTTTAATGAATGTTTTAGCCTCCTGAGGCTCGTTGTCCGAGAGCCTGGCCACGGAGCAGCGTTGACGTGACAGGAGGAGTCACAGATGCCACGTTAAAGGGGATTTTTTTTTTTCAACCCAGAGAAGGATGCTGTGGGTTAACAAAGCCGTTCTCCCTTATCAGCTTGTAAACGAAGAACAAGGGAGGTTTAAGTTGACTGAGAAACTAAATGATCGCAGCAGGACAGACAGCTTCATACAAAGATAGGAACACGGAAAATTTAGCGCTTGATTTATAAGATGACTGCATCCTCCTTGTCTCGGCTCTCGAGCCGAGGTGACTGGTGCCAAGTGGAAAAGCTGGGATTTACTCATAGGAAATCTCACTCTACTGAATGTAGAGTTTTTAAAAACCAAGGAATTAACTCACACACACAGATATAAACACAGTATGTATGTTTGTACTGTATGTATGTTAACGTACATAGCAGAAAATGTATGGGCAGTCCTTAACAAATTCAGTATGTCTATATGCATTTTTGTATATTTTTATGTACATTTACGCACACACACACACACACACACACACACACACACACACACACACACATATATATATATATATATATATGTCCAAAATTAAATCCAATCCAATAATGGCTTAAGAGATTGTAAAATTAAAGTGGATTGGGGGTTTTTTGTTTTTTTTTTAAGTTTTGTTTTATCTTTAGGTTTATGACCTAATGCAGTTTGCACAGTAGTGTATCCATTGACTTTGTTGGCCTGTGCTAGAAGCAGTCAGATAAAGAGACATTCAGAGAAGAGGACTGGAGAGAGGAGAGGCCAGTCCCAGGCTGCGCCGAGTCCTGACAGCTGCATGGCTCAGTGGGGAGGGAGCAAAAACTGGGCCCTGAGCAGAGGAGCAGGGCTAGGGGTTAAAACAAGCCGCGGGCTAGAAGTAGGGCATGGGTTAGGAATTGATTCATGGCTGGAGATGGGAGAAATTACTCCTGCGTGTTTTGACACTTGACCAAGTGTTTTCGAGCGCATTTCCCAGTTCCTTCTTCCTTCCCCATATGACTGTTCATCCAGTTGTTTCAGTCAGCTGTTCTAAAGATTTTAATCATTTGTTTCGTTTCGGTCAAATCTCCTCAGTTATTGATTTCATCACAACAGTTGTTCCACCAGCACGTTTTGCCAAAAAGGGTTACTGCTTGGTTAGAGGTTACGGATCGGGGACAGGAAGTCAGTATTAACATTTCTAGGTCGCTGAGGTACTTTTTGGGCAGATCAACCGTATAACCTGCACCCCAAAGGTTTGTTGGCCTACGTTAGCTTCCTGTGTGTTTCAGGACCGGGGGGTGGGCTTTACCTTGATGTCTGTGTGTGGATTCTGGTCTTGTTGGCTGGGACTGGCTTCGGCTAGACTTCACTTACTTCAGCAGTTTCACGTCCCTTAACAGTATTGGAGGAAATTGAGAGGAAAGGTCTTTCTAAACACTAAAAAAAAGAAGGGATCGCTCGTTTTGTCAAAGAAAGCTTTGTCTGAGTTGATTCACCCTTAAGCCTTGGGTATATTATCATATGAAAACTATATTAAACACAAATGAATATCCTACATAGAGCGAATATTAAACAGATCTTTATTATTTTGTATACAAGAGCATGCTGTGGTGCCGTATGCTCTCTAACAGTAGACTCAACCACGGGTTGGACGTTACTTTACCAGGTGGGAAGACAAATAATGAGGACCGTTTTATTTAACTGCTGTTGCTGCTGAACGCAGCGGCGCACAGCATGTAGTCAAAGCGTTTTCTGAGACGGCGTCCGCATCTGTAGCATTTCAGTAAACCCGCAGTGATTTTTGAGAAAGACTCCAAACAACACCACGCTAATTGGACTTGTAGGTACACTGGGCCTCATGAAAGAACATTTTCTTCTTCGTCTTCTTCATGTGTGAACGTGTTGTAATTGCACAGCTGAGCCTGATGAACACCACCTGTTATTCAGAAAGTCTACTCCTTAAATTGAAACCCCAAAAGTTTACTTTTCCGTTCCAGCTTTCATGCTCAGAAATGTTCCTAGCAGAGGAAACACAAATGGTCACGCTGTCGGGAATCAGCGGACAAAAAAACATAAGAAATATAGCAATGTCCGTAATTACAATCATTGGGAAAAAAAGAAGAGAAATAACCTGCCATTTGCAGCTGTAATCAGAGAGCTGTATGCTCCCAAAAAAACAAAAACACCCTGCTAAAGCAAAGCAGTCCAGGTGGTGTTCTGGGCCAGGTGTAACAGGGGATATGTTTAGCTCGACAGGGACCAGTATAAAGATGCTGAGGCAGATGTTGTTAGGAAACAGTGACCCCAAAAAGCTGGAGGTCACGTTCTCCGTTTTGCTCATGTATTGAACAGAATTCTGATTTCAAAATTAGAATCTGCAAACTGGTTGTTTTTCATGTTCTAGTGAACGTAAAATGAAAAGACGAACACCGCGGAGATATGTGTCCAGCTTTAGGGGTAAGTGCTAGATGCTGAGGTTTGTTATCAGTTGTGCACGCTGTCGGGTTAGAGTCAGTAATCTCCACACACAAGCGTCTTTACACGAGGTCCAGTGTTCACAGCAAACTGCAGAAATGAGTATTCAAAGTCGGGATGCGGACGTTTGTCTAAACAGAAACCACGAACGGGGTTTTCTGCGAGCACAGCAGGGGAATCTGAAGAGGGTTGGTTTTAGCTGGCCTTATATAATCTTTCTAACTTGTTTCTAATGCTGACTGTTCAATACTCTTTGTATCTCATTTTGGAAAAAAAAAAAAAACATTGTATGGAGAAAAGAAGAAAGTTTGTTATCTGTTATTGGAATAAGAGCACGGTAATAACAGACTACAAGCTGTCTTTTTGCCGTAACGGGTCACACGAGGTCCTCTTTGTTACTCTGCAATATATCAAAACACCTTTTTTTGCAGTATTTTGTAGATCCAAGACCTCAACATTTTGAAATTCTCTTCTTTTTGTACTATATCTATTCTATATAATTCCACAAGATCCAGCTCGATTATGGCTTATGGACTGAAGTGACATTTCTCCTGGGGTGTACAAAATATAGGGCCAGTGTGTCCAGTACAAACCTGAAAGACTTGCTAACGCACACATTTAAAGACACACACACACACACATATACACACACTGCTCCACACAGACAGAGCTGTGGTTCAGCATGCCAGTTATGTTTGACAATAGGCCATTACGCCAACCTGGCTTGAATAATTACAAGGTGTTTTTCCTTTTTGGTTTTGATATAATGTGCTCTATGCTATTCCTGTGGCCTTTCAATATGAATATACTGTATATCTCAATATATATATATATATATATATATATATATATATATATATATATATATATATAT